>JAHBMJ010001550.1:60579-111198 GCA_018398765.1 Chromera velia
CCCCCCCTTCCTCTTGCAAGTCCGTTTTCTTTCCCTCGACGCTGCTCTTTGCTTCTACGCTTTCTTTCTGCTTTGCCCGTCCTTTGCTTTCATTCTCCCATGTGTTCTGTCCCCTTTCCGCTCTCCCCCCCCCTCTTTCTTGTTCCTTCTCGTTTCTGCTTTTCTCTCCTTTCATATTCTCATGCTCACTCAGCTAGAAGGTGTGTCTCTGTCCCGATGACCCATGGATCCAGGGAGGCAGAGACCCTCTGTTTCTCTCGAACCCGCACACCTGCCCGGTGAGAGGATCAAAGCAGTTAATAAATTCGTCCCATGGATGAGAGAGCAACTCCCTTTAATTCCTAGCTCTCCTGCAGAAAGAAGATCTCTCCCCTGCAACACACCGACCGCTCCTTCCTTGTGTCCCCCCAGTCCCTCGCTGCCCACAAACAAAGCCTGAGAACGCCCACTCACAGGTCCAGACAGACAGAGTTGCAGTCTCATCCCTGCTCTGACTCAGCCCATGCCCCCCAGCTGCCCTGTCTCTTCTCCACTTTCCTTCCCAGTGACAACTGCTGATTGAGGCTTGCAACAACACAGGAACCAACTGCTAGGGGGCCCTGCAGGTTTTGGATTCGATGGTGCACGGGAGCCCATGGGGAGACGTCCGTCCTGCAGGCGTAGAACCTGATCGATCGATCGAGAGATCCTTCGTGGTCCTTTGCACGCACGATGTGAAGGCGCTCAAGCACAGGGGGCGCACACACAGTTAGCGGTCAGAGAGAGCATCTTTTCACTTTTTTTTGTTATTTCTTCTTTCCTGACTGCACATGAACAGACATGACCGTCCATTCCAACTTCTCTACCTCCAGTCTTCTCCTCTTTCCCTCTTCTTCTTCAACCTCACAACTCAAATTTTCGTCCCATGGCCTGACTGTCCGGAGGTCTTCTGTTAATTCTTCGAAACGATCGGGCACCTGTCGAAATCCAAATATCATAGCAATCATACCTGCCACCAGACTCAAAGATCCAAAAACGCCCAGCAGCACATGCGCATGCATGACTTGGTCACTTTCGGCGCCAATCAAAGGAAAGAAAGATCAGCACGGTCACAAACGGAAGCAAGATGGCGAGACACCACCCTTAATTCCTCCACCTCCGCATTTTCTTCTCTTCGGCTTGTCGACGCGAAACCTCTTCCAAGCTCATCGAGAAGTCACCGTCCCAGCCCTGCATTCAGAAAGAAAAAACAAAGCATCATTGTCCTTGAATCAGAATAGAATGGCTGGCCAACTTGAGGGGCCACGACCGCTGGACGTCCACATGGCTGAGACTGTCGCCAGGCGCACTCCATGGAATGCAAGCAGTTGCATACGAAGAGTACGAAGAGGGAGTAGAACCCAACCGCGTGATACAGAAAATTCTCTCTCTCTCTCTCTCTCTCTCATATGTTTACATCTGTCTCTTTCCTTGTGAAAAGAGCGCCCTTTTTCGTGCTTGCCCGTCTGCTCCCTCTCTAGATCGATGGAGCTGCCTCTTCCCTGTGTCAAAAACACATAAAACCAAGTTCGAAGGTAATGCCATTCAGATGAAAGATTTGCTGCAGTTAGGTTTTGTGGCTTCAGGACGAAAGGTGTTTCGCATGAAGACAGCGGGAGACGGCAGACGAGCACACGCCAGAAGGAAGAGAAGTGACGGCATTTCCTGCGGACACCGGTACTACAGGAGGATGGAGGATTTTGCACGGTAGCCAGAAAGCAGTGCTGACCTTCTCCAGATCTTGCCCATGCGTGGTTTGAAGTGACGTGTCAGCCCACAGCTCCAGTCAGACTATCCCTTGTCTGTGGGGTCTCTGCCAGGAGCCCACCCCAACGACCTCCCTGAACGAACCTCCTCTGAACGTCTTTCCATGAGGACACGGCGGAGTGAGCTTCATCAAACGGGCCTCCCATGCGACTCTCTTGAGCAGGGGATTAAACGCATGTCTCTCCTTAGTGGATGGAAGCGCTTTTTTACCAATACCAAGACAGAGTCAGAGACATTTGCCGTCTCTCTGTCATTGTGGAACCTTAAACTTGCGTCAGTATTTTCTCTCGGCCAGGCAGCCTAAGCACAACTTCTTTAAAGCATATCATGCCTCTATAGCACGCTTTTTCGGGCACTGTGTGGCCTTCAGCTCTGCAGCCTGGACATCTTTCGTGACTCATCAGAGGAGACGGATTGCTAGTTCTTCATAAAAAAAATGGACTCGGGACTTTCAGAAAGTCAAAACGGGCTGCCCGGTTTGACAAGGTACACACTACGATTTCCGGTCCACTGTTTGCAGAAAGGGCTGACCAGAAACTGGCCGGCATCGGTTGCCAAGTTCATGATGTCGGCATGGTCATAGTCAATATGCTTTTGCTGTGAGTACCTTAGCGCCCGAGCTAAGCTTTAGCTCGGCCTTAGCCCAAGCTAGTCGCGCGGCCCAGTTCATGCACGGCCGGGCCCCGAAGGTCAGATTTCACTAGTGGCCCCGCAAAACGCGTACGTACGCGTACGAGGGGCACAAATTGAAGCTTTCGAACCCATTTTCCGCTTTCACGGTCCACTCGAACGACCGCACGGCCTGCGGCAGTGCAGCTCGAGAAATACTCTGACGCGCGCGTTTGCACACAGACGGCGAATATTGTTGCCTCACAAAATTCCATTTGAAACGGTTTTCCTTCTTTCGTGCCATCTTGTGGGTCACCGGGCGTAAAGAAGTATAGTCTTTGTGTGCACCTTGTTTGTGTAACAGTCCGTGCACTTGTAACCAGTAGGATCGTTTGTTCTGTATCACACATTTCCGTCACTCAAGATCTGCAACATGTTCAAGCGTTTCGTGTTGCAGGGGGTTGCCCTGGCTGCCGTTGTGACAGCTCAGGAAGACATGACTTTCGATGAGTTCGTGATGCGCTACCAGAAGGGGTATGCCTCCCCTGAGGAGCGCGCCCAGAGAAAGGCTGTGTTTGAGGAGAACGCTGCCTGGGTGAAGGCTCACAACGCTGACCCTTCTTCCACCTGGGTTGCCTCTCTCAACCGTTTCTCTGATATCACTCCTGAGGAATGGGGCCAGGGATACATGGGAGTCAACACTACCATGCTCGGTGCTTTCGCTTCCATGAAGCACAAGACAGACATGTTCATCAACTTCAAGGAGGGAAAGGACGAGGACGCACCTGAGAAGATCGACCTCTCCGCTCTCCCTGCCCGTGTTGACTGGAGAGATTCCCACATCGTTGCTCCCGTGAAGGAGCAGGGACTCTGCGGCTCCTGCTGGGCTTTTGCCTCTATCTCTACCATTGAGTCCTACTGGGCTAAGGCCACTGGCAGCCTGACTGAGCTCTCCGAGCAGCAGATCCTCGACTGCTCTGAGTACCCCCCCATGGCCAAGCAGTACGGCATTGCTGGTTGCCAGGTCAGCACACGCAACGGTTACTCCGTACGCACATCTTGACCCATCTGTTGTCTGACTTCGATCCTTTTCACACCCCCCCCCCCTTTTCTTCTGTTTGATCTCTGCAGGGAGGACTCCCCGAGATGGCCTACGAGACTGCTCTGAAGATGGGGGCCCTCACCTCTGAGTGGACCTACCCCTACCTCTCCTACAGAGGACAGAACAGAGAGTGCCTGTACAACATGACAGAGGGTCTCGACTTCACAGGACAGACCGGGAACCCGTTCTTCCCCTCTGCCCTCATCTCTGGATACAAGGCCATCCAGCCCAACTCTTACGATGAGGTGATGTTCCACCTCGCCCACCACGGCCCCCTCACTCTGGGAGTGGATGCTTCCAGGTGGAAGTTCTACAGAGGAGGTGTCTTCAACAACTGCCCCTCTGGTCAGTCTGCAGAACAACACTTCAAACTTCCATGTTCAATTGCCCTCTTTGTGGTCTCAATCCATCTTTCTCCTCTGCACCTGTCAGATGTCCCAACGAGGCGTCCGTCCAGTCGCTCTTTCTTTCTTTCCTTCCCTTCCTTCCTTCCTTCCTTCCTTTCTTCCTTCCTTCCTTCCCTCCTTCCTTCCTTCCTTCCTTCTTTCTTTCTTTCTTTCTTTCTTTCTTTCTTTGCCTCTCTCTCACCTGGTCGCCCGCCTTCGAGCCTTGTTCCCCTTGTTCTTGAGGAAGTCTACTGCTTTATGCTGCCAACTTCGTCCTTTCCTCCTGTGACGCTTCTCCGTCTTCGCCCTTCCCAGACGGTCCCCGCTCCCCCATTCCGCATCCTCCTCAACCCTCCCCCCATGCACCCTCTTCCCTTCCCTCTTCATGCCTGCAGGAGACGAGCCCATCAACCTGAACCACGCCGTGAACCTTGTCGGGTACGGCACTGACGAGCAGCTCGGACCCTACTGGCTCATCCGCAACTCTTGGGGCGCCACCTGGGGCGAGCAGGGTTACATGCGCATCAAGAGAACGACCCCCGAGGACTTCGACTTCTGCGGTACCATGACTGTGCAGGTCCCGGACATTCCCGATGAGGATGAGGAGGAGAACGACGAGGACTTCGAGCCCGACGCCGAGCCTTCCCCTTCTCCCGAGCCTGAGCAACCTGGTGAGGATGCTCAGGAGGAGGAGAAGCCCAAGAAGATCAAGGTCGATATGATGAAGAAGAAGAACTTGAGAAGATCTCCTTATGGAGGAGACGCTGATGAGGAGCCCACCCAGCAGCCTGGCCTGCCCGACATGGAAGGGTTCGAGAAGTATTTCAAGAACGTGACCTTCAGCGTGTGCGGCCCTTGCGGTATGCTCTTCCAGCCTTCCTTCGTCACCGTCGGTGTGCCCGAGCAGCTCCCCGTGCAGGGCAACCCCGCTGCTCACGGTCTGGTGATGGACCTGAAGATCCCTGAGCTCTCCTCCTGGAAGGTGGTGAAGGAGTAAACTTGTCTTTCATTCATTCATTCAGGGTGGCAAGTGCTTGTTTCACTCGGCGTGCTGATTTTGACGGACTTGAGAAAGTGTGGCGATTGTCACTGAAATTCTTCACTTGTTGGTCTTAGTTTTGTTTTTCTTTTTGTTTGTTGGGTGACTCTGAAATGAAATGTCTGTAAATGAATCTGGCCAACGTTTGTTTTTTATCTCAGTGTGTCTAACAGGTCTGTTCTAACACCTCACTGAGATGGTCAGTACGGAGTAGCCTTGTCTCGACCTGCTGTGCTTGTTGGGTTGCCTGCTGAGCCGTGAAGCGATAGTGAGAGAGAGAGAGAGAGAGTCTACCAGCCTCGTCTACCCAAAAGTGAACGTCGCCATGGCCTGCTTGCTTGCCTGCCTGTGTGGGGGGGGATTTTGGGAAGGCAATGGATGGAGTGATGTCGAGCTGGTAGGTAGAAGAAAGAAAGCATGACAGAAACAGCTGCTCCTTTTTTTTTTTTAATTTGTCTTTTTAGTTAGCTCTTGTCTTCGTCTCCGCCGATTCTTGAGGCTTTATCCATCCTCTGACAGAACGAAAATCTTGCTCGTCTCTGTGATGGGCTCAAAAAAAGGAGGGGAAAGTTAGCAGAGGTCCGATCAGCATTCTGCTGCTTTGTGGTTCGAATGAATCGTCAGCGAGTCTGCAACTGAACTTGGTGAAAAGACGTCTGTCTGCTTTTTTCTGTCCGTCTGGGTCGGTTGCTGTTCTGCCAGCCGTCAGCTGTCTCTCCCATGTCTTGTATCGCTCTCGTGTTTGTTCGGTTGTGTGGTTGAGCTTTCTCGATTGGTCGATCGATGGATTGCACTTTGAGAATTTCAGGAGAGAGGGAGGAGACCAAGGACAAAGGAAAGTGACGAGGGCGCGACCCGTCTGAGGTTCTGCCTTCTTGTCACGGTGAATAATTCCGGTTGTGTGTGTATAATAGGAAGTTGCATTTGATGTGTGCATTTCGACCGCAGACTCTGGATGCACGGTTGGGCGTTCTACGTTCGCAACAAAAGAACTGATCGAGAGAGGGTCTCGTCGACTACGGTGTCGTGGACAGATCGGACATGTACAGCATCACTGCAGGAAAGACTGCAGTGAAGAAGAGCCGCGGTGTGGTCTCATGATCTCCCGCTGCATGCATGTCACGACAAAGCGGTATGCATTCTTGGCTCTCCTTTCAGTGCGTGTCGACCGTTGACTTCCGTGGTTGATGGTGTCGAATTTGCGCGGAGTGCGTCAAAATAAAACAACCAAGATAATTTCATTAAAAAGATATCTTCAAGACGTCTTTCACACTTACACAAACCATATACACGCCGGCGCGTACATATAAAAACTATACTTAGTACGCTGTATGCTGGGCTGTGTGATATCTAGATAGTGATATCTAGATAGGTATCAGCCCCCTGTTCTCTAGCATGTATAGTATATACATACCGTACAAAAAGTTATAGAAACTATAATGTACATGATGCATATAGATGTATATAGAAGTGTTGCAGGGTTGTGTAGAGGGATGGAAAGACAAAAGTAAAGCGCATGTGACGGAAACCTATAGGCTCCGGGCTCCCCATATATAAAAAAATAATCACTTTTACTTTTTACTTATTTATTTATTTATTTCAAAGTTATTTGAAGCACTGAGAAGCAGATACTTCAAGTCTAGTTTCAAAGTTCAAATTCGACCCTAAAGAATGTCTGGTGAAAAAGTCCGGTTACCAGACATAACCTCCCCTAGTAACCTCCCTGAACCTAAGTACGACCTGAAGAAATATACTAAAGATGATATATATCTGTGACATCTTTTTTCAAGAGACCGTCCACATGTGTGGCACTCATGGTCAAGACACCGCCCAAATATGCGGCTTGGGCTTTCAAGATACGATAAACGATCTGCGTCTGTGCGATGCGGGTAGTAGTAGGTAGTGACCAGGTTTGATTTGATATAAATTTGGATTTGATTTGATTTGATTTGAGGTTAAGGCTCTAGATTTGCAAATCTAGGCGCAGATTTGAGGTTGAATTTGAGGTTTAACTTCATAAGTTCCCTAACATGTGAGCTTTCCCAGTTTTTACTAATAATATGACTCACAATTTAATTTAGGTTTTTGACTGTTTAAGAAGAAATGATTCGATTTGAAACTACACTGGAACTATAGTATGTCACAAGGAGAATTTCTAGAATCTTTTGTGTCACAATGATAATTATGATTTTAAGATAAAGGTGTTTAGTCACTTATGATTAAAATATATTTAATTATCCCATGAAGTGATTGAATGTGATTGAATAAAGTGATTAATTAGCTAAAGTCCGATTCTTACTAGTCTTTAATACTTTTGGTCATTCTAATGGTGTATAGTTTTTTTTTTATGTTATAAAAACAAATGTTTTGGGAGTAGCCTAGAGGCTTGTACACATCCAGTACACTGCATGCATGGCCCAGTCCATGCAGCCTGGGCCAGCTATGCATGCGCCGGCACGGCCTACCGCTCCTACTAGCAGCCGCGGCCATCGGTGTATGTTACGCAGCATGTATTCGGAGCCGACTAGCCGATTATACATGTTGCATCAAAAATCGGGTCTTCATGCATGAGTTTCAAATACAAGGTGTAGTGTGCATATTCATGTAATGAGAACATGTATGATATGATATGTTACTTACAACCGCGTATTCATATGATATGTTACTTACTAGTTTAATAAGTTTATAAATTGTAAGATTTTATAAAATTCTAGTAACACTGTAAAACAGTCTAGTATAATTTTTGGTTTCTAGTATAGTAACACTAGTTACACTACTGCCTATTAACAGTGCCTAACAGCTAAATAGCCCCTGTTTATCTTTTTCAAAACCAATTTTTTATAGTCACAAACTGTGCTTTAAAAAAAAAAAATTAAAAATGTAGCCCGGGGGGCTCTGCCCCCCAGACCCCCCCTTAATTAATTTAGCAATATATTCCTGAATATATTCCTGATTATATTACTTTTGAAGTGAGTAATTAGTGAATAAATGTATTTCGTGATTAAACACCTTTCTTTTAAGAACTTTTGACTGATTCAATTAAATCATACTTATATGTGAAAAAATAGTTGTAGATCACGGCTTGATACTCGTCGCGAGGCAGCGTCATAGGCTCATAGCCGCTGTGGGCTGCGCGGACTGCATATGCACATGCATGCATGAACAAAGCGTGTATGTAGTGACCATATTTGATTTGATTATATTTGATTTGATTTGATTTGATTTGAGCTTCAACCTCAAATATTTGATATTTGAGGTAAGATTTGAGGTTAACCTCTTAGGGTTCCTCATTGAGTCACTGACTTACTGTCACTCTGATCATTTTTCTCATGACAATAGTTGTCAGAACATTTCTGATGTGTGTTTCAAAAATTTAAAAAAATATTTATATAAAATTATAACTTAAGTTCCGTAAAAAAAATATGCCTGTGTGGCAGTGTATATACACTAGTCACTGAGACTCACTCTAGTACTAATAGAGATTAAGAACGTAAAATTGATAGATTTGAAATTGCATATGACTTTTTATTGATACGATAAAGTTAGAGCACGTACCAAAATTGAGGTGACAATCACTCAGCTTTATGGCACTTCCTTTTCCTCTTCTTCATGATCACTTTCTTCAATGTGAATCGAATCGATCGGTGGTGGGAGCTGCTGAGAGCTTTTTCTCTGGCTTTTCGGCTTTCCAGGAGTGGGTGCTCCTGGGCTTCTATTCGGTTGCGGAGAGATGACAACGGGGTGAGACGGAGAACCGCGCACACGTTTGCTATTGCTGTTGGTGTTGGAACCGTCCTGTTTCTGGGCAGCTAAGCATCCAGAGTTGGTAAGTTCGGCTACCCTCTGTGCCGCGCCAGGGCCGACAACAAGCCCCTTGTGTTGGAGGTGAATATAGAGAGGTCGGTAGCCTTCCTCACCCGGAGTGATAACTTTCTTAGGAGGGGGAAGTTTCCCCCCAGCCTTCTCAGCATTTGCGTCTGCGACCGCCTCCTTTGGTTTCAAATTGGTCCTCCCGCCGGGCCCTGCAGGAGCGGCCCCCCCTCCAGCACTGTCAGCAGCCCCCCCGTTGCCTTTTCCCTTACCTTTCTGGAACTACTCCACACCGACAGGGAATGTGGTCGCAGCCTTTCGATACTTCGGGTCAGGGGCATACTACAATTTCTCGTGGTTCACATCCAAAATGTCCCAGTCATACAGCGGGGTACCTCACCCGTGGATCCGTCTCGTAGGCGACAATCTGCTTCTCATGCACCTTCACCAACTGAATCACATTTGCCCCCTTTTGCACGGACCATATCTTTTTTGCGTACCCGGCTCTAAAAACAAATGCCTCCTTCTTCCCGTTTGACCCTGTTAGATTGTGTGACGTGTCTTTACGGGGTGTAAAATGTTTGCAAACGCTCAAAAAGGCGGCCGTAAAAGATGTTCCAGCACCAGAAAAGTTAACACAGCTATTTGGGAAAACGTTCAGCTGATTGGTTTACCTTTGCATAAAGTAAAAAGGGGTGAAACGTCAATTTTAGTGCAGCTCAAAACGTTTTTTTTTTGAGAGCAAACCATCAAGATTTAGGTTTTTTCATTTGAATCAGCATGCGTGATGGATTGATACTTGCAAAAGTTTTTTCAGGACCTTCATATTTGAGGTTAAAAGTCATATTGATCAAATATTTGATCGTATTTGATAGGTCTTTAAACACTAGGTCCTCCCTGACTGGATATTTGATTTGAGCTTAAGCCCTACCTCAAATCAAATCAAATCAAATCAAATCAAACATGGTCACTACGTGTATGCATGACCCTATGAAAAAAAGGTACAGCTGTGCACAAACTCTTAGGCAAACTCATGCAAACTATGCAGCGCAACCTTAGCTATGCAAGCCGAAACCGTTAAACCATGTCCCGCCTCATTGTAGACTACCAGTATCTCCCTTAGGATAGCAACACTCCCGAGCAGCAGTTTGTGCCTGAACCACTCTATGAACCGCTGCGCACCCCTTCCTTGCTCTTTTCCAGTGTTGAGTGAGTGAGTGAGTGAGTGAGTAAGTGAGGTGAGTGGGTGGGGTGAGTGGGTAAGTGGGTGGGGTGAGTAAGGGAGGTGAGTGAATAAGTGAGTGAGGTGAGTGATCGAGTAAATGAGGTGAGTTTGAACTTCAACGACTCTAAAGATTTCAAGCTAGTCACTTTGAAAGTTTAGGAACACTTCAATTTTTGTCTGACAATTTCATCACACCTAACTTAATCTAACTATTTCATCACACCTATTTTGACACAATTATTTGTGTCACTAGTACTAGTGTATAGAGTATTGTATCACAATTTGAATTGTATCATACTATAGTTTCAGTGTACTTGAAACAACTTCTAGACGACGCACAGTGGTAAAAAAAAAAAAAAAGACCTTTCCAGATTTTTTTTTTTCTTTTTTTCTACGAAGGATTTCCTAGAGCACCTCTAGGAGCACCTAGAGGAGCACTTTTTAGAAGTACTTTTAAACTAACTTCCTCGTGAACTTATTACTCACAAAGACCCATACACATACACATACGTCTGTGGTAGTTCTCTCAGACACATCTGACGTCCTTCTTGCTTCTCTCCTCTGAGGGATGCCGGGTGATGGACTAGGTGATGGACCACCTGAGTGTGAGAGACGAGGGAGACAGAGGGAGTGACCTGGTCCGTCGTTTCACCATTTATGCTAATTGAAAAATGAATGAAGTCTGCGTGTATAGCACTGCACGCAGTGACCATCGCAAAAGGGGATTACAGGGACGAAGGCGAGCAGGCGGGCGAAGGGAAAAGGGGGCTCTCTTTTGTCCTATGCAAAGAGTAACAAGAAGGATGGATACATGGATGCAGACAGAAGAGCAAACAGAGGAGAAGTTCTTTAACTGGCTCTTTGACGATATCTAGGACGATATACATTTCAAAGCTCTAGTCAAAGCTAGTTTTAGTCAATCCTTTTAAGCGTCTACCAAACTAAAAGTAAAACTGGGATCCTACATATGATTCAAACTCTAGTTGAAGCTAGTCATTGAACCTTTATTTTTTTTACATATACAATAAAATTTTAAATTAAAAAAAAAAAAGAATAGACGTTTTCAGATTTTTTTTTTTTTTTACCACTGTGCGTCGCCTAGAACAACTTTGATCAAAACATTTTTTTTAAAAGAATGGTGGAATACTTTATTTTGTTCAGATGTGTTTTTGTTTATTATGTTAAAATCGTCTTTCTAACAATAAAAACGGGGGGTCTGGGGGGGCACAGATTTGAGGTTAAAAGTTAGATTTGAGGTAGATTTGATGTAGATTTGATAAGAGTGTCAGAGCAAGCCCCATTAGACCGGCAGATTTGATTCGAAGTTAAGCCTGACCCTAGGCCTGACCTCAAATCAAATCAAATCTGGTCAGTGGTCACTAGACATGGGCTTTTAAGCTAACCCAAAAATGCGGCTTTAACTTTCAAGTTTCAAGTGGTGTCTAGGTTTAGGGAGGTCCCGAACATTTTGACATCTAGTTTGACACTGCCAATTGACAGTAATACTTTGATTTACCTTAAGACTTACCTTTTTAAAAAGTTAACTTATAGCATATTGAACTTACCATGCAATTTGAAACAGTCCGGTTGGTGGATCTGGAGAACTACTGTATAAAATATGAATCTAAAAATTTGTGTACAAAGTGGGTTTAAAACGGCTAGAAGCAAACACTATATATAACTTTTAAAGGCCTTTACGATTTTTTTTTTTCACAATTGATTATAGAAGAAATGTTCGGTGTAGTGTTTGGTTGTCCAAAATGGTAAGTCAAAAAGGCAACTTACCAAAAATGGTTGGTGAGGCATGTTTCTCAGACTTTGCAGACGCCGTGGCCCCTAGCGTGGCCCGTGGTTCCGTATGCTCTCAGGGTTATTTTTGTCTTTGTACACTTGCATCCAAATGGTGCCGCTTACCCTGGGTGCAACGGACCGTCTTGGCCTTGCAAGATTTTTTAAACGCCCTTCTCAATCTGGGTGGACAGAAGTGAACGGAACTTGCATAGCAATGGTGGGCCAGAGCCTAAGAGTTAAGTGTCTCACCGGCTTTTCATTCATTCATTCATTCATTCATTCATTCATTCATTCATTCAATTTATTCATTCATTCATCCATTCACACAGAGAGCCATTCACGCAATGCCATCGTGACACACGCGGAGACTTAAATAAGAGTGCAACGGATCGACGGGTAAGAGGCTAACTTTGATCGAAGAGCCTCATAGCTCGGCCCTACAGTGTGTGCCGGGACCGAACAGAAAGAGAGAGGGGGGGGGACAGTCTCCTCATGCACTCCCGAACCTCCCCCCTTCACCGTAGTGGAAAGGAAAGGAAAGATTGGAACACTTCGGGAGCTCAATCGACACGAAAGAGAAAGAGAAAGAGAAAGGGCAAGACAGGCAACCTCCTGACTGCTTCCTGCGGAAGGACTAGGACGCCCCATGCATGTAGGGCAATCATTGAGACGAACAAATTTTCAAATGGACTCAATCGGCACGTGATCGAGAACCAAAACCCGTAGCCCTCCCCTCTCTCTCTCTCTCTCTCTCCCTCCCTCTCTCTCTCTGTCTCTCAGAGCGTTCATGCACCCTCTCCGTCTCCAACGATTATTGTTATGCATTCTTGCTCACTCATACACTCGAACGCACGCCCGCCCGCACGCACACACACACACACACACACACACACACACACACACATTCATTCACTCAGTCACTCACTCCTACTCGTCCTCACTCTCTGAGGCTAAATGCTCCCCGATATCACTGTTCGAGCCACCAGACGCATAGGTGCCAAACCAGGCATGCCTGCCTACTTTCTCATCTCTCTCTGCTTTGTCGAAGATCTTTTTCACAGCTGCATCGAAGCTCTTTTCTTTCTTTTTGTCTTCCTTGACACTCTCCTGGTCTCCCAACGTCAGGACCTCAAGACGTGGGAAGGATTGGGGCGGGAGCTCTTTGATGAAGGCAGAGACACCTTTGGCGGTGATTCGGTTCCTGTCGAGACAGATTTTGGTCATCTTCCGACACGGCCCGTGTGCACTGAACACCCTGCCCAACTCCCTCATGTGTCCATCACCCATCCTGCACCCTCGCAGGTCGAGGCGTTCCAAATTTGCCACCTTCCCCCTAGACACCCCCACCGGACTTGTTGCGAGGGCGGCAAGTGCCTGAATCGAAACCCGCCCCCCGCTCAAATTGAGATACCCGATGGACGGGGGGAGTCCATTCTCACTTTCCGCGATCGCGTGGATCACGCTGTCGACACTCTGGCCCTGATACCCAACACGGGGGGGGATGATCCCGATACCACCACGGGGCAGCCCGCCGAGAAAGGGATTCTCGGGTCGGGGGGCTGTGAAATGGAGGAGGAGTTGTCCGTGCCTGACCTTGTCGGCAAATTCCGGGATGTGGTCATAATCGAGACGGAAGGTCAAACCGTCGCACATCGTCGTCTCTTCCCCAGACAAGCTCTGTAAAGCTGGGAGCTTGAAGAGTGCTGCTGCTGTGGGCCGGTTATAGGGATCATAGTGGAGGGGTCCGCTCTCGTGGAGGTGAAGGTGTTTGAGCATGGGGAGCCCATCCTGACTCTCTCCAATGCCCTCAAAAAAGGGCATCCAGGTCTCACCCCGGGCCGCGTTTCGGGAGGGCCCTGACTCTTCACTCAGAGAGAGGGAAGACACACGGGCCATCCCCCCCTCTCGGGCTGCGTCCCCGAGGCCACGCATCCCTTCTGGGGTCAGACCATGGATCGAGATTTTGGACACATTCGGCATTTTATTGGAGTTCAACGCTACGCCTAGAGACCCTCCCGCCCCCTCTTCTGGTTTCCCGTCTTTGATGGACAGTTCTTCAAGCAAGGGCATTCCCTCCTCGCTAGAAACGATCGCTTCCATCACCGCATCTGTCCCATCCTTTCCGAACCCTTCCCCAGCATCCCCCTTCCCAACGTCTACACCCAGACTGAGGGAGTGCAGTCCACTGAACCGCCCCGCCTCAAAAGCAGCGGCAAGGTGGAAACGCGCGGATTCGGGGAGGCGAAAATCGCCAAATGCGAAGTCACGCATATTCGGAAGGTTTCCGAGACAGAGGGATTCGGTGAAGGCTGTGACAGTCTTTGTCAACTCATGCTTTGGCTGTGGCTGTGCTGCTTTTGCCAACGCTGTCTCTTCCTCGTCCCCCATCCATGCGCTCCCCTGGAGTCGGAGCTTTCGGACAGGGATCAGTCGGTTCAGGACGATTGCTTTTGTGAGCAGTTGGAGGCCTTCATCGAACTCGTCGTTCTTTTCAAAACCAAAATGGAAGTCCACATCGAGAACCTCACAGCACTGAGGGGGTGGAGGACTGCCGTCGGTCCCAACGAGTGCACGAAGGAACATTGAGACAGTCTGATTCTCAAGATCAAGACTGAGGATGCGGATGGGAGGGTACTCGCCAGTAGCAAGCGAGCGCACCCTCACTGGGTGCATTTGTTTCCCCTTTAGCTCCATGTCAACGCGGAGGGAAGGGGGGCACTCTCTGGAGCTGAGAGCACTGAGGAATTGAGAGATCGGGTTTTTGTTTTCAACGAAACTCATCCCCATCAAATTCAGACCTCTCATCTGGGGGACACATTTGGTTTTGAGTGCCTTCCCGGTGTCAGACAGGAAAGCACCCGTGCACTCATTCTCTCCTAGGTCGAGAACTTCCAACTTTTTCACACCCCCCGTTCCAATCTTTTGAACAATCACCTTTGCCTGCTGATCTTTCAGTCCGCACTTAGACATCAAGAGAGATTTCAGATGGGGAAGAGATGAATCAGTGAGCAAGTCAGAGAACGACTCTACTTCGGCTTGTGGGAGTTCGTTTCTCGACAGACTCAGTTTCTCGACAGGGAGCGATCTGCCCTCCACCCCCCTCTTGAGAGAAGCCATCCCCTGAGGACTCAGGCGGACGTTCTCCAGGGACAATTCCTTCAGACGGAACGCCTTCTGCGGCACTTTCTCCAATGAAGCCCCCAGGCCTCCGATCCCCACATCACCGAGAGGGTTGTCTGCACACACAGATACAAACACAAACAAACAGACAGACAGACAGACAGAAGAAAACACACAGGGGATCGAAGAATGCATGCACATACACACACAAACAAACAGACAGACAGAAGAAAACACACAGGGGATCGAAGAATGCATGCACATACACACACAAACAAACAGACAGACAGAAGAAAACACACAGGGGATCGAAGAATGCATGCACATACACACACAAACAGACAGACAGACAGAAGAAAACACACAGGGGATCGAAGAATGCATGCACACACACACACAAACAGACAGACAGAAGAAAACACACAGGGGATCGAAGAATGCATGCACACACACACACAAACAGACAGACAGAAGAAAACACACAGGGGATCGAAGAATGCATGCACACACACACACACACAAACAGACAGACAGACAGTCAGACAGACAGAAGAAAACACACAGGGGATCGAAGAATGCATGCACATACACACACAAACAGACAGACAGAAGAAAACACACAGGGGATCGAAGAATGCATGCACACACACACACAAACAGACAGACAGAAGAAAACACACAGGGGATCGAAGAATGCATGCACATACACACACAAACAGACAGACAGACAGAAGAAAACACACAGGGGATCGAAGAATGCATGCACATACACACACAAACAGACAGACAGACAGACAGAAGAAAACACACAGGGGATCGAAGAATGCCTCCACATACACACACAAACAGACAGACAGACAGAAGAAAACACACAGGGGATCGAAGAATGCATGCATGCCTGGCCTCTATATGCCGCATTGACTTTCAAACGTTTGATCGATTCAGATTTGAAACCATTACTTAGTCTAACATGAAGAAAGCATCGTCCCCCTTCCTCTGTGAAGAGAAATCCACAATTAAGAAAGGTTTGAACCAAAACCCGGGGGCCGGCCCCTGTGGTGGATTCATTCATTCATTCATCTTTGAAGTCGTTGCTCCCTGACCATACATCTGTGACCCCGGCATTCTTTCTAGCTTCCTTCCTCCGTTTCTCTGTCGTTCTCTTCCAGTCCATTTTCGTCTCCCAATCTGTCGCACCACATCACGAAATACGGGGCACAAGAGCAACTCAGTTGCCTGATGGGCTGGCTGACCATTCAAGATCAACCTCTCCAGATAGGGCAGCATCAAGGAGAAGAAGGAGAAGCACTCGGGGTTTTCCTGAGGGCCGAAGGAGTTTTCGGCAAAAATGAAGGTCGTCACGATCGGCACCTCCGTCTCCTTGTTTGGCCTCTTCTCCTTCATTTGGCGTCTCAGTGCTGCACTCCTTGTGTTGCGATTTTCTCCATTCTCCTCCTCCTGCGCCGTCGCTTCTAACTTACGCATTGTCAGAAAGCGGAGAAAGAGGTTGTACGCGTTTCCCTTCACAGCGAGAGCATCTGCAACCACACACACACACACATGTATATACAGACACGCGTGCGCACGCACGAAAGAGAGGGAGAGGGAGAGAGAGACCATAAACTTACATTCAGGACAGTAACGCATCCTTTGCTAGCTGTGCAGCGTTCATTCATTCACAACAGAAACTCCCTCCAGGGTGGTCCCCGACTTCTGCCTGACTTCCTCTACCTGGAAGCAGGAAATAATTGACTGCAATGCAGGAGCGCTTCTTACAAGGATCCCTTGAGCCTCTTCGCATTGTCAGCCTGCTCGAAGACCTTCGCACTTTGATACGGTCTGCCTTTCTTTCTTGCTTTCTTTTCACAGGCAGAGACAGAGACCAGACTGTCAAAAAACGAACGACTCTAGCTTAAGTCTCATCGTCCCGTTGACCCTTCCTTCCTTCCTTCCACCCTCCCACCGACCGACCAACCGACCTAGTTTGATCTCCTCGATGGATGAAGGAACATTGTTGATAAGGAAATAAATGTCGTCTTCAGTCAGGCCCTGAGTGCCTGCAGAGAGCCAGAACCCGGGAGAAGAGAGAGGTGGCATCAAAGGAAGCCATCCAGCGAAGAAAATGGATAAAAGGACTGTCATCCATCCGTTTGGGTCCTTTCCTTTCTCAAAGCTGGACAAAGAAAGATCTTTTCTGCATGACTCTCTTGATATTTATTCTTTCTGATCCCCTCTTACAGACAGACTTTCTTCCCCTGTCCCCGTGTGATCTTCGTCTCCTTCCTTCCCCCCCCCATTTGTTGGGCTCGGTTATTTATACGCCCTATCGATAGAACAGACATACGGATGGCATCAACTTGGCCGTGTCCCTCTAATCACTGGTTGACGGACAGGCTCGAGGCCTCGTTGGTGCTCTCAGATTGGGTTCCCCCCTTCACATACAGACTCTCTTTCCCTCGATCCATTTCTCACTTACTGCCTGATCGACTGCGCATACAGACTCTCTTTCTCTCGATCCATTTCTCACTTACTGCCTGATCGACTGCGCATACAGACTCTCTTTCCCTCGATCCATTTCTCACTTACTGCCTGATCGACTGCGCATACAGACTCTCTTTCCCTCGATCCATTTCTCACTCACTGCCTGATCGACTGCGCATACAGACTCTCTTTCCCTCGATCCATTTCTCACTCACTGCCTGATCGACTGCGCATACAGACTCTCTTTCCCTCGATCCATTTCTCACTCACTGCCTGATCGACTGCGCATACAGACTCTCTTTCCCTCGATCCATTTCTCACTCACTGCCTGATCGACTGCGCTGACCAACCAGAAAGGTCGAGGCTGGTCGGGAGATCCGCAAACCGGTCGGTCTGCAGTTCAAGAGGGAGGGGGAGGGACAGACAAACAGACATACAGACAGACAGACAGGCAGGCAGAGAGGCAGAGGATATGTGCTTCGTGGAGGAATGGAAGGAATGAATGGAGGTCCAACTGGGGGTGGGGGGGGGAAGATGCAGGCCAGAGAGAAATCCTGTCAAAAGTCGTTCAAGAAGAGACAGAGGGTGAAACAAAGCGAAGAAAGAAAGAAAGAAGAAAGAAAGAAAAGAAGGAAGTTGACGATCATCCGCCGTCTTCAAAGAGAGAGAAGAGAAGGCAGCTGAGATCATGACTAACCCTGGCAATCACGTGGCTTGCCAGCCACGCCAGGCTGAATGACTCCCTATTCCTCGCCAGGTCAGAGAAGGTCTGCATTTGGGAGGGTCGCGTCGCACCCAAGCAAGACACACCAAGGCAAGCGGGAGGGGGGGGAGGGAGGCAGGAATGAAGAACAGAAAGGACAAAGAAGGCAGGAGGAAACAGAAAACCTCCCTCTGGAAGCAACGATGCAGCTGGGAGGAAAGAGCGAAAGACTGGACGACGTGCAAATAAAGCAGAACGAGCTGGGGCGACAGTATAGAGGAGAGGATATGGGTGGAAAAGCCTTTGACAGCCGGGAAACGCACAATTCGTGCATGAAGGGATCAACCCTCACTCTGTCGGCATTCCTCTAGCACGCAAATATACTGAGGAGACCCTGCGTGAGGCGAAAGGGGGGGAAAGGAAAAAAAGATGGAAGGAGACAGCACACAACAGGGGCCTCTGTGTATTTCTGTCCCTGTTGCGTCTGTTTGTCATCACGGAGGAACGGCGCCGGCCTTCACTTCCAAACTCAACAATACATTGAGACAACAGAATATAAATAGCTCAATTGCCTGCCTACCTCAGAAGTGAGCGGCATTTGCTGAAGCAAGATGGCAAGAGCCTCGTCCGCTGTAGGGACCTTGAGAGACTCCGCCTTTCCATCGTCAGCCTTCATCACTTTTGCGGTACCCTTCGCCCCCCCCTGCGCCCCCTTTTTCGGGGGCATGACGGCGTGTGGCCACTGGGCAGATTCAGTCGCCGCCTCTTTCTCAAATCAAAAGAGGTGGCACCGGAGAGAAAGAAAAGACGGCAGATACCCTAGGTTCAACAGCTCAATCACGTGAGTCAATTACCTCAGCCACAGTGCGCCAGTTCACTTTCCGGGACTGCTTTCGGACGCAGGAAGACAAAAGGCTGTCCACACACGTGTATGAGTGCTTTGTCTTGTATTAATATGCCTCAGACACTTTGCAGAACAAAATTAAGTTGCACAAAGAAGCATCGTCGCAGACTGAAACGGTCGCAGAATGTCGCAGATTCCGAAAAGCTGGAAACTTTTTTTTTTTTTCCCGGGAAGACCCCAGACCCGGCCGGGCCCCATGCACGATTTTGGCCGGTCCGTGAATCGTGCGATGTGAGATAACAAAATGCATGGGGGGGCGCTATTGGGCGCTTCGCCAGGTGCACAACTCTTAAACGCCATCCGTGCACCATCTATACCTACCTAGATACTACTAGATACCTACCGGCTCTGACAAACCTCTGGCAGCACACAGAAGACATATTAATCGTACTACCCATTCTACGATCTGATACGATCTGACACTCGGCACCAAATTGGTACTAATCGGTGCAGAGCACCCCACTGTTGTATAGCCTTATATGGCGAAACCCAGGGCTGTTAAATTACAGTGCCTCTTTTTTTTTTTTAAACGTGCATCGAGTACAATAATTGTAGTATCCTACCTCCCGGTGCCGCCCCGCTGCCGCCGTTCGGTCTTTGTCGTATACGCGCCGCCTTTACTTCCATCGCCCGCCACCGCATTCTGTCTGTCTGGCCCCGGAAAGCTTGTCTTTGGGACTCTTTGCATTCGCATGGGGACCGGTTAGATTTAATCTACTCTCAGCCGTCTCACTGAGATCATTCGTTCCATTTGTCCGGTCATGAGTTTGTCTTTTCTTAGCAAGCTAGTCAAGCCCGAATCCTCTCGACTCTACGAAGGGCTAAGGATCTATCTGTATCCAATCCTTTAACTGACTGAGATCTTCAGACTCAGCTAGAGTCTGTAGAGTTTGGAGATTTAATGAGATTCATCTCTCTGTCTAGGCCGCGTCTCTCGGTCTAGCTCTCCGTCTGTCCTGCCGCTACCTCCAAAGGAGCAGGAAGGTGTTACATGTGACTTACTTCAGCGAGAGGTGACTACTTCCTTCTGTTCTGGATTCAGTTGTCGCCTCGGTTTCCTCCATCTTCTTATGGAAAGAGAGTCTGCATCCATGTATCCGTTTCTTTTCTTAACCACTGCGGGCACAGTCAGGAAACTGTAAAAAAGGGTGTCAGAGACCCTTTGCATCCCATGTCAGCTGGCCGGAGCTCTCCTTTCTTGCTCTTCTGGTCTGGTGGGAACTTTTCTTTCTCGGTTTCTAAGGAAGAAGCTGAAAACGGGAGATAGAAATTGTTGTAGAGTCAGGAGAGACTAGAGACAAGAAAAGATTTCTTTCTCACGAAAACTGAAGAAAAGCTTGGAGACGATCGGCCTTACCACTCACAAGCAGACTGAAGAAAAATAGGCAGTTGGTTTCTTTGTTTCTGTATGTGTCGACTGGCTGTTTTATTCTTCATCTTCAGTGCAAGAGGAGACTGATCCCCTTCGCTTACCTTGCTGTGGTCGCTTAATTGCTTGTCTACTTGGGCCTGACCAGCCTGTGCAGCTTACAAACACCAACTGTCTGTCTTTGCTTGTTGGACTGCTCATCCAGCGACTTTGGTAGGTCGGGTAATACGAAGACATATCTTTTTGCTTTGAGTGAGACAGACTCAGTTCGTTTAAGCATGTGCCTTCGTAGTATGGTTGAGAGTGACTACCTAGGTGACTGCTGTCTATGGATGGATGTGAGATGCCATGAAAGCGTTTGTTGAGAAAAGTAGAGCAGTGAGAGAGTATAGAAGAACATGTGTGCCTGATGCATGCCAGGGAAACAGATGAGGGAAACGAAGGGAAAGAGTTATATGAAGGAGAAGCCGGGTGTTCCAAGCATAAAGAAGAATGTAGAGGGGGGCTACTGGGGGAGGGAACAGGGACGACGAGGGAAGGGAGAGCCGGTGTGCGAGGGGGGAGGGACTAAGGGGGGGTGGTGTACCATATGGATAGAAGCATCATAGAGCCGGTGTGCCAGGGGGGCGGAGAAGGAGGGGGGGACGCAGACGTCAATGGCCGTAAGAAGGGAGAGTGAAATGCACATATCAATTGCCATAAGAAGGGAGTGAAATACGGAATGTCAATGGCCGCGCAAGAGGGGTAAAAACGACTTGGAGCCTCCGTAGATGGCTACGAGCGACTCGAGCCTCCGTTAATAGCTATGAGAGGCCAGGGCTCTGTAAATACCTAGCCGACTGGGAGGAAGGACCGATGATTGGCCAGGATCATCGTGTAGGGTGCAGTTACCCTACTGCCCGGCAATGGAAGATCAGAATGGAAGATGAGAATGGAAGAGAATAAAAAATGAAGAGTATAAGAGAGTGTGTACTAGGTGTGTATATGGATGCATTGTAATGTATGAATTGAAGCGTGAGTGATGAGAAAACCATATGAGTATGAAGAAAAGGAAGGCAGAAGAAGATGCAAAGGCATTAGTTAGTAGAGCAGTATGCAGTGCCTAGTGTTCCCTTTCTCCCTCCCTTCATGCAGCCGCTGACACGCACGAGGTGTGCTTGTGCCTGCCGAGACCACCGAGTCCCTTTGTCGAGACGAGAACCCAAAATCGATCGCCTACCCCAACGTAATCGACATGCGAGACGGGCAGAGGACTGCCTGATGCCGCCGCTATGTGCTTACGTCTGCGTATGCCCGTAACTGCCCTCACGCCCCCGCACTGGACTTGGGGGGAGAGAGCAACCAATTGACCTCCTTATGAAGCAGAGCGGCAACGAGGAGAACTGCATGAATGACAAGTCGATGCGCCGCCTGAGAGCGCTTGGAGCTTGCTGGAGCTTCCCTCTGAGGATCGATCTCTCTTCTTGTTTCGTCGCTTACGTTGTGCCTTTGTCTTCTCTCTTTGATCTCTTTGGTGAAAAAGTGTTCAGTCTACGCGTATGTAAATCTTTCCGTGTCAGATGTTTCTTTTCTCTGTGAGAAGAAGAAAGAAAGAGAGACCAAGAGAAGATGAGAAGAAGAAAAAGAAAATAAGGAGGTATGAGCTTAAAGCAAGGAGACGCCTGTCGAGACAGACGCTTCCAAAACAGAATGAAAGAAAAGAAGTCAGCCTGCATAAAGGAAAAAAACAGCCTTTGCATCCCTTTGTGGCTTCTCTCCCTTTATGTCTGCCACTGCAGGGGGAATTGCGGTGCTCCGAATCCTTCTGGGTCTGGCAGTATCGTCTCTCTCCCCCTGGTAGCGGGCACAGCGCGATATCCATCTTAAGGCGACTTGTGGAGACGGCAACGCGATTGAGTTGCTGTCTGTTTCGGTCTGTTTCTCCCTATGCTCGTGTGTGTGCGTCTCTGTCCAGTGCCTGCATGTCTGGTGACTCTTTCCTCCTCTTATCACATGTATCTGAATGTGGGATGCCGGAGGACTGAAGAGAAGGAGAAGGCAAAATAATAAAATGAATCTATTCTCTGTCCACCCTTTTCTGTTGGCATCTTTCCATCTGTCTTTCCCTGACTTGCTGCCACCGTAACGGTTTACGCCGGAAATCCACAGTACTCCTCTTTAAGAGTGAGGGCGCATGGTAGCTGTAAAGGAGAGCGGAGGTGGGAGGAATTAAAGAAAAAAGAAAAAAGAAGAAAGAACTCTGTATCGTCACCGTCTTTCCTTGCTTTACATGAGAGTTTAGGGTTGTCTGGCGTCGTCCGTGTGTCCATCTATTAATCTGTTGAGCTGCCCGCCGTGTGCCTCCTATCAATAGAGGTAGTTAACAGAAAAAAGCAGCTTCCCTGAAGATATGGAAGAAGAAAGAGAGCAGACTAAGTGCACCCACTGTCTTTATTTCTGTCCACTGCTGCTTCTGTATTTGAAGCTTTAAAGCAAAGAGAGTGGAAGAAAAAGAGGAGAAATGAATGAGGGGTTGACAGGGACCGTAGCCACCTGTCCGACCTTGACTGGTGATACAAAGCGAACGAAGCCTGGTGCTTCGGTAGTGGTATGTCCGATGGGAAAAGCCTGGAGCTAAGGGTTCCACGGTAAAGTACCTAGTCCGGTCTTGGAAGGTAGAAGGTTGCATCGGATCTCTCTTGACAGCTGATCTTGCGATCTGGCACCCTCAGAAAGAAAATGAATGAAAGAAAGAAAAAAAAAAAAGAGTTGTGGAGAAAAGAAAGCGACAGGCTCACTGTGTTTGTTTGACCAACCATTACTTAATCCGCTGTCTGCTTTTACACTGCTCTGTTAATCAGACTGAGTTTCATCGTTGTGCATAACTTATTTGCGCTTATTTGCTTTGCCCAGCTAGGTCCTTCAGTGTTCAGCTGTTTTTGGCAGAGAAGTATGTCTGTTCAGCACTTTTGCTTCGTTGCATACGATCGGTGCGTCCGTCCATCAGCTTTAATGGACTTGAGTACATGAATGCGTGCCCTTCATCAAGCCGGTTTTCAGGATGATGCTTGCTTGGTCGTATTTTCACTCTGTTTGCACGCATGCTTGATTGTGTGTGAGTTATTGCGAGGGCGCGATTTCTTTGCTGGTGAGAGGAGGGGATCTGTAGTGCCCTGCTGCCGCCGTTCGGTCCTTGTCGCATACGCGCCGCCTTTGCCTCTATCGCCCGCC
Source organism: Chromera velia (assembly GCA_018398765.1). Classification (NCBI taxonomy): domain Eukaryota; family Chromeraceae; genus Chromera; species Chromera velia. The sequence continues at coordinate 84,114 of JAHBMJ010001550.1, forward strand.
GCCGCATTCTGTCTGTCTGGCCCTGGAAAGCTTGTCTTTGGGACTCTTTACATTCGCACGGGGACCGCTTAGATTTAATCCACTCTCAGCCGTCTCGCTAAGATCGATGGTTCATTCCGTTTGTCCGGTCGTGAGTCTGTCCTAAGGCTTTCTTAGTAAGCTAGTCAAGCCCGAATCCTCTCAACTCTATGAAGGGCTAAGGATCTATCTATATTCAATCCTTTAGCTGACTGAGATCTTAAGACTCAGCTAGAGTCTGTAGAGTTTGGAGATCCATCTCTCTGTCTAGGCCATATCTCTGAGTCTAGCTCTCCATCTGTCTTGCCGCTACCCCCAAAGCAGCAGGAAGGTGTTACATAATGCAGTTGGCTTTATTTTACCGTTACAACCTCCCTGACGCTCCAGACTGTCTTAAAATGGATTTTTCAATGCTGGCCGCGCCTATGGTGCGGTTCTTTCAATACTGTCTGCACATTCCACAAAAAATTTCAAGTATGCTTTATTTTAGCCACGCCTTTGGCGTATTTTGGCGTGCTACCTTCAAGTTAAGCCGTGCCTACGGCGCAGGCGTTTCAAGTCTGACCACGCCTAGGGCGCGGCGTTTTAAGTTTACTGGAGTGTCAGGGGGGTTACCGTTGCTCTCGATTTTCTGTTGTCACCCTTCTAAGAGAATCTAAGAAAATCAGATAGAGGAGTCTACATCAAGCTCAAGCAGTGCTTTCCTTCTTCGTGTCGGACGGAAGTGGACCCGATGGAAGAATCTTTTCACCTTCTAACAAAAAAACTGGAGATAGTCGGAGATGGGGAGACATATCTGAACAAATCCAGACCAGACATCCTTTCATCTTGGTGAAGAAGGGAGACTATGGTTTAGCGCTTTCCCCTAGAGCCTGCAGCTTCAGGAGACCGTCACGCTGGAGGGGCGCTTTGGCCTCCATTCTTTCAAAAGGCTTCAGCTAGGCCCCATCAATGCCTTAATTGTCGTGTAGAAAAGATCAGAAAGGATATGAACGCCAATGTTCCAACAGGGGGCGGCAAGTCTTTGATTTTCCAATTTCCTACAGTGTTTAGAAAAGGCGTCGCTCTTGTGATGTCTCGTCTTCTATCTTTCATGGAGGATCCGAAATTAACGTCCACTTCTTAATTGCAGAACGAATTGTAGATGTAACTCTCGAGAGAAGCACAAATGAAGAAGACTCTGAGGTCAGTTTTCCAGCAGTTGCAGACAAAAAAAAAAAAAGTAGATAACTCGTTTTTTTAGAGACTTTTTTTCTTTTGCTGTCACCTAGGCTGTGACATGCCTAGTGAAAAACGACATAATAACTAATAGGATAGTATAGGGCCACTATATACTATAGGCTAAATAGTATACTATAGTAGGATAGGAAATACTACAAAATAGTACTAACCCAGGCTCACTATACTACCCTGTGTTAAGCGGCGTGTTTCTTGACTCTAAGTAAAAGGTTAACAACTTGAAGATACCAATTGAACAAAAGACTGTGAGAATATGAAGTATTTTACGGCTACAGAACAACTCAAAGAAATTAGCGACGATGTTTCTGGTTGTAAAACACAGTGACGTTGCCATCTAAAAGGGGTTTGTCCGGACCTAAAGTAGCATACTCAAGGGCAAAACAACAGAAGTATGTGGATCGATTTTGTATTTCCTTTCGTGTCATTCTACCAAGATTCCACCAATTCAAGTGAAGGATGCAGACCCTTTCTGGAAAAATGTTTCCCCTCTTCTTCTCCTTTCTCTTTCTGTGTAGTCGCGTCTGGAAGAAGGAGGAGGAAAAAATCATTTCACACTTGCGCCCCAACAGACTGAAAGTGCCCCACTCTAGCTGGCACGGTCTAGAGCTGACGCGTACCGGAAGGGTCCCTCTGCTCTATCGCTCCACCACTGGCATGCACTGGCGGCTGGCTCTACGGACAAAATTTGTGCCCCCGCACGACCTGACTTCAAACCCCCTCCTCCTTCTCCATTGCTTTGTTCTTTCCGTTACCCAACAACGGCACTTTCTTTGTGTTGGTACGTCTCTCTGGACCGGGCCTGTCCTGATTGCTTTTTTTGAATGATCTCATCACGCCACTTCTGTTTCATATTAAATCGCCCATCCCATCGGGGTCCCTTTTCGTTTGTGCCTGCTTCGTTACAGAGTTTTACGCATGTGAGATCGATGCAAACTAAGAAAAGATGGTGTGTCGGAAAAATAATCTTGAATCAACCTACTGCAATCATCCATGCATGCATCCTTCCGGTCAACTCAGTCAGAGTAAGAGAGTCAGACTTTTACAGCAAGATTTGATTCATGTGCCTCGAAAGACACTCAAATCAGTCACACATACGTCCACACACGAAATGAGAAAAGAGGGGGCGGGGAAGAGGAAAAAGCGTCCACGCAGATTCATTCCAAAATCCGATCATTTCTTTCTGTTGTGTCCTCCAGATTGCTGTTTGAGAGAGGGACACAACGCAGCCAGACAAACAAGCTTCGAACCCCCACCCAGCCCCTCACCTAGTCGTGACACAAAAAAGGTATACGTTCGAACAATCCCCGCCCTCGCGCCCCGCAAACGAAAGGAAAAAGGAAGACTGCCTCCGTGCTCTGTCACTCCTTTGAGCTGTTCCTGTCATCCGCGTCCGGACGGATGCGAGGGGAGACAGCCTCGTCAGAGAAACATGCACACGTGGAAAATCAAGACGGAAAAGAAAGGAAGTGCAACACTGTTGTACATGCAGAGAGAAGCGGGAAGCAACGACCTTCTCAGCAACGTTACAACACACAGTGCACCATCATTTAGAGTCACAGTAAAGACAGACAGACAGGCAGCTAGAAGACGGAACCTCTACGAGAAGAGACGACTGATATGACAGACATTCTCTTCTTTTTGATTGCTTTAGCCTCCTCCTCCGCCTGCTGCAGGTACTTGTCGAATTTCGGATTGCCCCTGTAATACGTCCCCAGCAATTTGGTCACCACCGCCAGGCTGGGTCGTTGCCGTGGTGACTGCACGCGCCATTTGTTCAACACAGACGAAGAGGGGTTATCAGATGACATGAGCGACGGAAAACACATGAAGGCAGACAGACAGCAGACACAGAAGGAGCATGCAACAAGAGGATCTCCACACACATCCAAAAAGTGACCGAGAGGGCAAAAGGGAGTGAGACAAAAAGATTTTGTGCGCCTAAAAGACGCCTTCATGCGTCTTAAGCAAGGAGAATAATACAAAGAGGGAACTTTGCAAGAACGATTTGACGATCGAAAAGGTGCTCAATTCCTTACAGACAGACAGATTGACTGATTGACTCACGCATGCGCTGTCTGGCTTGCTGTCTCGTTGATCGACTGGCTGGCTGACCGTATCACAAAGCGCATTGGCCAAAACTTCCAAGCAGTCTGGATAGTACGCAGGCAGCATGCGGTGTGGTTTGGGGGCCCTTCCCCTTCGTCGAGAAGGTGAAGTCTCCAATTCAACGATGTTGAAGTTGACTCCCTTATGCGTCTCCGGAGAGCTCGAGGAATCGGGACTGGGACCACTGTTGGTCCTCCTCAACGGCAGCATCTCGCTTTTGGATCTGGGCACCGCCGCACTGGCGGGGCCAGAGGAGACAGACCCTGGAGATGTGGGGACCTTAGAGGAGAGACGGCCGGGGGAGACGTGCTCATCTGTTGGAGAGGTGACACTGGGGGTGTCTCCTCCATCCTCCCCCCCTCTTCTTCTGTGGATCGCGAGAGTCAAAGCGAGGCGGGACGTACCGGAGTACCCCGTCTCCAGTGCTACTGATCTCCCCGTATGACCCCCTGAGCTCTTCGAAGGAGAATTTCGGGAGTTGCAGAACGGCGAAGCTACACCGTCTGCACCTGTTCGAATTCGTGTTGCATTCGAAAAGGGTGAAGAGTCTCCTCCGTCTTCCTTCACGTCGGGCAATTCGATTTGTCTGACTGACGAATCTTCAGAGAGAGCAGCTGCAGCTGGGGACTTGATAGGCAATGCAGAGGGCTTGACCAGAGACGGAGACGTACTCCCTTCCCGTCTCATCACAGGAAGACTCGGCGGCTCCTGCCCGCCTGTTGACGCACACGTTGTGGGGGTGCGCATGGCCTCATGAGTTCCCTCCTTAGGACCCAAATATTGAGTGCCTGGGCTCTCCTTCCTAGGCTCATCAGCCCATGCAAGAGGCCCCCCCGCCTGCGCACCCCCACTCCCTCGGGCCAGATTTGAAGACAGGGGGGATGCTCCGGGAGAGCACACTCCTCTGCCCAAGGGCCCAATTTTTGTGGAGACAAACGAGGCTGCACGCATCAATTCGGCTTTCGAGGGTGCACTCCACTGGACCCCTGGAACTTCCTGCAGACACGAGGGAGGCACAAGGAGGAAAGACCAAGCGCAAAGAGGAAAGTTTTGGAGATACAACAAAGTCAAAGAGGATTGATCCAAAGCTGTTCTCACTTCAGAGACGTGACTGCGTTGTCACCCCTACTGCTGTTCACTCATTTAATCACCCCTCCTAAGAACTCGGGAGAGGATAAAAAGCACACTGCGGTCCTGTCTGGATTGAGGAAGGAATGATGAGCGCGTCGGTAATTCAAGCTCTTAGTGAGTGAGCTTGTTGGTTGCATGCATGGTACATGTATTCTTGACGTACCTGTGGAAAGAAGGCCGAGAACCGTCTCGTGTGTCCACAGCCCTGCGTGACCTCCGATCCTCCCGCTGTCTGTGCGACAGAGTCAAGTCTGAGTGGTTCCTCAGGTCTCATGTTGGGATGCGGATTTGCGAGGTTGCAGATTTCGAAGAGAAAACACCCGAGTGAGTAGAGATCCCAGTCGGGCTGTGGTTCCACTGACCGAGAACTGGGGGACAGGAAGAAGTCATTCGCCTGCAACAACGATCGACCAGGAGAATGAATGATTACTCATACTCCTTGTGCTTTTCTAGTACTCTGAAAGAGGCGTGTTTCGAAAAGGAATCGATTGAAAGCGCCAGGAAGGAAACAGTCCGTTCAGTAATCCGACAGACCAACCTGAAAGGAAAGGAGGTCCTGCGACTCCACTGGATTCTTCAGGACCAGTTCTGGGGGTGCGTACATGAGGGTGCCCTTGGGAGTGCTGATGTCCTGGAGTTTGGACCCGGGGGCCGCCTGTACAATTTAATTCAAAACAAAGTCAATCGTCGAATTTCATGCACATGCATGTAGATTTGGTTACTCAGTCAACCGCAAAAGAGAAGAAGAAACCAACTGGACACGAAGAGAAGGAAAGGCACGGAAGGGAAAGGAAAGGGCCCGCAAAAGGGGTTTGCGTGAAACCGGATGAACCAGTAAGCACTCCAACCTTCCCAAAAGATATTGAAGGAGCCAGCCGCAAGATGAACGAGAGAGATCAAAACCCCCAAAAAACAGACTCTCTGCAGACACACTTTCCTTCCACATCGATCGATCCGCGAGAATGAGGGAGACAGAGACAGAGACACAGAGACACAGAGACACAGAGACACAGAGACACAGAGACACAGAGACACAGAGCCACAGAGACAGAGACAGGGACAGAGACAGAACTGACCCAGACTCCAATTTTCCTGGCCGAGCCAAAGTCCCCAAGTTTGGCTGTACCCTCACTGTCAAGGTACACATTTGCCGCCTTAATGTCACAATGCACGAAGTCTTTTTCATGAACATACTTCACTGCGGATGAGAGCTGCACACAAACAGATATACAAGCAAACAAAAAGGGGGATAAGCCACAAAAAGATATACAAGCACGACCGCAAATTGTTGAATGAAGGGCGTCTTTCTCTGTTCTTGTTCAGGTGCAAGACGGAGTGCGGTGGGAAAAGTGAAGAGAGACACAGCTGCGCTTCTGGGTGAAGCGAAATGTCTCCACAAGGACAGAAGCAAAGAGACAAAACAAGAGAAGCGAAGAACACGAAAAAAGCGATTAGAAGGATCGCCACAACTGGTGTGTGTCCCCCACGTACCTCCAGCATCCACTCTGCCGCTGTCTCTGGGTGTACCCTTCCCTTTGCTGTAGTCCCCCTTTTGCTTGGAGAGCTGTCTGATGCGTTTGTCAGAGCATCCTCTAGATAGTCCAAAACGTCCCCCCCCTCGCAGTATTCCATCAGAAGAATGAACCACCACTCAGACTCAATCACCCCTTTGTATTCCACAATGTTCGGGTGCTTCAAAGAAGAAAGGATCATTGCTTCACGTTTTGCAGCAGCCTGCAGGAAGAAGAGCGAGTCAATGATTGAGAAAAGGAATCCATAAATAGATGCTTTTGAATGGATGATCAAATAAACTCAGGATTGCAGAATGGAACTTCAACAAAGGAGTGGATATCGAAAAAATGAAAAAGGGCGGGCACTGAGCCAGGAGAGTTGCAAAGGAATACGCCAGCAAAACCGTCAAAGTTTTTTTCGTTTCTCCTGTCTCACTGCACCGTCTTCGGCTCTTGCGCACCCCCCCTCTGTCATCTGTGCTTCCTCTTTTTCTCTCGCTTGACTCCCTTCTACACAGTCCTATTGGCAGCTGAGCCTGGCACACTCTTCTCATTCACAGAGGGCAGGGAGTCTTCCCCTTCCCCGATCCTCAAGCTTCCTCCCTCTTCGCACTGTTTCTATTGCCCCTACTCCATCCTTGCTTTCCTTCTCGATTTGATCAGTGAAATTGCCCCCCCCTCCCTGAAGATCATGGTGCCACTCTCAATTCAGCTCCCTCTTCTCCTTTCCACACTGCGCAGATCTGTCAAAGATGCCAACAGAAAGCCCAGCAGACAGATATACGTGCTTGGATCCCCATTCTTTTGTATTTCACGCTCTTGCCGTCCTCTGTATGCCAGTTGTGAACCCAAACGCGTGCGAGGAAGGAAGGAGACAAGAACAACGCTGACCAGTATCGGTGTATCGACAGCAATCACGTCTGTTGCCTTTGCCACCAGAACTTCGTTCGTTTCCCGAGACCGTACCAAGTGCAGGGCACAGTAGGCAGAAGGTCGAAGGTATCCGACGTAATCGTAACCTGCAAAAGGCAGAGGATACAGAGGAGAAGATTCGAAAATATCGTGCAGCACGAAAGCCGAATATTGTGTAGTGTTGTTCACAAGACAAGTGACTGACCTGCATTTTCAAGTTCCTGCTCCACGGGATTCCCTTTCGGGATCGTGAAGAGAGCCCCCAACATTGTGTTTATGGAGGGATCTTCGATGCCTTGCCTACCGTGTGAGAGTCTTTGTTCTCACGCGATTGACTGAAGTGCAGATGCCAGATCTCCTACACGACGTGTATATATGTTATCTTGCCTGATGCTCATGCAACAGAGCAAACAACAGGGCCATGTCTTGAGCCAAGCAGAGAGGACACAGCGTAAAGAGAATGCAGAGAGTGCTGAAGATTGTACTGGAAGTCAGAGGGCTTGTGCAGAAGTCAGCTGTAGCTAGCTGCAAATCGACCTTCCTTCACGTTCGATCGTTTTGCCGGGGCTTGGTAGAGGCCCGGTTTCTGTCAACTGAGGTCTGGAGTCGCCTCGGGGGGCAGCTCAGCTTTGCTGGGCTCAGCCGAGAGGCCCTGAGAACGCACGCACTCGCATCCCTATACCCGCACTGCATTTTTGGCAATTAATATTATACGAGATACACCCAACCAGTTGGGTGAGTGCCTCGGGGGGCCCTTTAGGGGGTCCGCAAATTTGATTGATGCGCACCATCGGGGGCTTGGGCATGTCTTGTGCAGGTGCATGGGGCGGGGGCCACGGCAACGCCGCCAACGCGCACGAAGTATATGCTTTTCAGGACCGCGCGAGCATGCACTTGCAGCTCCGTGCAAGTTACTTGAGGGGCACGCATGTGCGAAGTAATTATGGTATATGCGATCGCGGCTCCATACAAGTTGCTTGAGGGGCAGATTTTGGAATTCAAGCGACACCGTGACAGACGGAGATAGAAGGGACCCCCCCCCTAAAAATGAAAAAATGCATACACGGGGACGCGGCATACATAACAAAAACCTCAATCATCAAAAATGCATTATGCGAGTACATGCGATCTCAGGGCCTCTCAGCTGATCTCAGCACAGCTGAGCTGCCCCCCGAGGCGATTTGGCAATTAATGTGCATGTTTGGCATTTAGGGTATAAGGTATGATATTTGGTAAAATACATTTCCAAATATCATGCACAGCAAATATTATTGTAACACTATGATCTAGACTATGATATTTAACAATATATGTCAAATATCACTTCAACCATATATAGCTAGTAGTAGCTAGAGCTACTAGAGCGCAAGTACCCAAGGCTTTCTTCCGTCAGAGCTCTTTAGGAAAATCTGTTAGTTTGGTCGTACAGAGAGGGGTGAACATTCTTGCAAAGCTAGAAACTCCTAGGAATGATGCACCGTCAATTAATCTGAATGCAACCAAATCAGACACATGATAATGTATCGCACAATGCAATTTAAGCGGCCCCGGAAAACGAAGGCATATCGTAGTGCTTGGCACCGCCCGCCATAGTAGACCCGCACCGGCGTCTGGCCTGCAACTGGTCCCAATCTCCTCTATCCGCATTCTTCACTCTCCCCCTCGATTCCAATGTGACAAACAAGAATGGAGGGAGCGAGACAGGAAGAATAAAACAAAAAAAATAAAGGTCAGTCGCATGCTCTAACCACTGAGCCCAGAATCTTTCTTTTCTTCCCCCACTGATTGTTTGTCATAGCAATGCGTGCCGAAAATGTAATTCATGCTCTTCCCGCAAATCTAAAGGATCGTCGCTTGTCAGATCCTGACGATAGAGAAACTGTATGATAAGCTATTAACCACATACGCAGACAAAGACATGAATTAAAGAAAAGAAAACCGTAATGAACTCAGCAGTGGGCAAATCTAGCCTTGAACGCTGCCTCCCCTCCAGGATAGTCCTGGAAAAGGTCGAAGTTGCCAGGGCCCTCCCCTTTCTTTGTTCTCCTCGGAAATCGAGGAGGCGGTGGTCATCTCTGAACCCCCCCCCTCAGTGGCAGATGCTGCCTCATAGATGGGGATATCTTGAAGTATAAAAGGAAACTCAGAATAGTTGAACACGATTTTGACATGACCACCTCCATGTCTAACCAACTCTTTGAGCTCGGCTCGGGCTCCGCCAGAAGCATCAGTCATTCGCATTAGTCATTCGCACTCTCTCCTCGGAGAAGCATGGAGAAGCGAACCTTCTCCTTCTTTCCATTCTCTTTCTCCCCCTCTTTCACTTTTTTCTTCTTACTTTACTTTCTAGCTCTGCTTCTTCTCTTGTATCTGCAACATTTGAGCTGCAATGCGAGAGACGTCGGACTCAGACAAAGAGAAAGAATTGCCAGACAAAGAGCTAGATGAAGACTCTGAGTGAGACTTCTCGCTCTGTCCATTCTGTTGTCTCTGTTCATTTCCATCACACCCCTCCCTCTTTTCACGGCTTCCTTTCTCCTTTTCTTTCTGATTTTGGCTACCTAAAAGGCCAAAATGCTTGTTGTAATTTGAAGGAAAGTTGGAAGACATTTGACGGAGCTGTTGTACCGTCTCTACGCTCATCGACTCGAAGTTAGAGTTGGTAAGAGCACTGACCCCCCTTGAAAGCATAGCTTGAAGGGTTAGGTCTACAAGCTTACCATCTGAAGTGCTGGCTGCAGACAAGAGAGACTTGTGGAGGGTCGAAATCTCTATGTTTATCCCAGTGGAACCGGAGATGACACGGAGGATTCCCAAGGTGACAGGGGGCATCCAGTTGTAACGAGGGTGGCGGGGGTCTAGCATAGGTGATGCTTCTACCATCACGGTACGTAACCTCCTTCTGGTATACCCAGCTGTACTTTACGGCCGCTACTGGCTTTCTTTGCCCCCCCATCTGCTTTTTAGGCTTTATTCGCGCCAACGCTTTCGTTTCTTTGTAGAGAAGAGGCCAGAAAGTGATGCCTGCAACCTAATATTGTGCCTCAAGGTCCCGATCCTTCAAGTCATCTTGCACTTCCTGAAAAACCCCTCCAAGTTTGGCTTTAGAAAAGCTTTTTCCCTCTACCAGCTGAGAGAAACGTGAGAACGTGTCCCACGCCGTCTCTTTTTGGAGATCTCAGACTGGTAACAGTTGGACCTGGACTCCTTGAAGTGCTCCAATGAAAGCGGCTCCCCAGTCTTTCAATCTCGTGTGGAACTAGCTCCGGAAGTTCTTCAGCAATCTGACGTTGAGGCAGTGTATGCTGGGAGTCTTGCACCAACTTGTTAACCCTATTGTGAAGGGCCTTGTCCGGTTTAAACAAAAAAATATAAATCACTCCCAGCAACTTCTGCAGTCCAGTGTACGAAGCATACATCGGAACCCACAGAGAAAAGATTTGAAGATACTCCTTAGAGTTTGTATATTGTTGAGCTGGAATCCATTAATTCAAATAATTGTAACTGTCTACTCCCCGGTGCAAGTACATCTGAACTCTTTATCCGTAATATCATTCAATTGCTTCTACGCTCGCATCCGGCCTGTCTCTTTGATGCCTGTTTCCCAATTCTAGAAAGTGATTAACTCATCAACTCCACCGGCGACTTAACAAACAACAACTATGCATGTATGTGCCGCCTGGGACCTTAGCGCTCCTAACTAACTACTCCTCGGAGTTTGTATACTGTTGCCTCTAAGGAGGCTCTTGTGCTGTAAACTTCAGAGCGGTATTCGCAGACATTTTGAGAAAGTGGGGCAGAGATGGAAAGAAACGTTTGGAAGAAAGACTTGGAAAACCTCGGGCTGTTCTCCGTAGTTAAGCCATGTATAGCTAGAGCTGCTACTAGTAGAGCGCAAGTACCCAAGGCTTTCTTCCATCAGAGCTCTTTAGGAAAGTCTATCAGTTCGGTTGTACAGAGAAAGGCAAACATTCTTGCAAAGCTAGAAACTTCTAGGAATAATGCACCATCAATCAATCTGAATGCAATCAAATCAGGTGCATGACGTATCGTACAATGCAATTTAAGCGGCCCTAGAAAACGAAGGCATATCGTAGTGCCCGGCGCCGCCCGCCGCAGCAGACCCGCACCGGCGTCTGGCCCGCAACTGGTCCCAATCTCCTCTATCTGCATTCTTCACTATATCAAAGTGATTTTTGGTAGGGTATGATATTTGGTATACCAAATATCATACCTAAAAATTGCAAAAAAAAAACTGCCAAATATCATATATACAATACCAAAAAATATTTTTTAATTCCAAAAGTCACACCACAAAATATTTTTAGGAACATGTGATATAATTTTTAGAATTGTCAAATATTAATATCAATAAATAGATTCCAATTATTATACCCCAAATACCAAATATACACATTAATTGCCAAATATTATATTGCTAAAAGTGCAGTGTGGGTAGGGATGTCGGAGTTCTTCAAATTTTGGGGGGGGGGATTGATGTAACGCTAAAATAGGTACAAGAAATCGGATTACGACGTGCGTGCATCACTGCGGCTGCGTCACTACCGGCTATTAATTAATTGGGTATACTTTAATCGTCGCCTCAGGGGGCAGCTCAGCTCTGCTGAGATCAACCATTTTTTAATTTTTTGGGGGGGGGGTTGCTTCTATCTCTGTCTATCACGGTGTCACCCAATTTTGTGACCTAAATTCCAAAATGTGTCCCTCAAGCAACTCGTACGGAGCCATGATTATTTAATTACTTTGCACATGCGTGTCTTTCAAGTAACTCACACCGAGTTGCAAGTGCATGCTCACGCGGTCCCGAAAAGCATACTTCATGCGCGTTGCCATGGCCCCCGCCCCATGCATGCATGCACCTGTACAAGATATACCTAAGCCCCCGATGGTGCGCATCAATCAAATTTACGGAATTTGCGGACCCCCTAAAGGGCCTTCCAAGGCACTCACCCAACTGGTTGGGTGTATCTCATTTAATTATAAGCTTTTCCGTTGGATCGAATGAGTGACACCCAAAATGTCCAAAACTTGAGACACACACTCTTTTTTATGGTCAAAAAGCCCTTGCTTTATCCCTCCTGTCCAGCCGCCTTGTGGTTACCATATCCAGACAGAAGGTAAAGCGAGGACAAGAACCTTAGAGAAACTCTAGAGAAGGAACGTGAGCAACACTAACTTAGGCAACAGTTTACAGAAGGTTTAGCTCTAGAGCGATCTGGTATTCCAATCAGCTGGCTCCATTCTATCATTGCACAATTTCTACTTATGCTTCTCTCTGTTCCTCTCTCTCAGAGTCTCAGACTCCCGATCTATGCCAAACAGACATCAGACTCAAACGATGCTATCCGTTGCTCAAGTGACATGTTGCATGCTTAAATACAAAGGTCAGACTCGATTTCAACGACTTTGATCGACATGCGCGACACGTACAAAGCAAAGCGCGGCGGCGGAATATGGCGCGGCACGCTGGCTCACTCAGTCACAGCGCATGCGAAGGCTCAAAGGACGGCACCATAGGGTAGGACTCCACACCCTCATGCATATAGTATAGGGCCCGAGGCCCATTTTGAACTGCCATCCAAGTTTAATGTTTAGTGCCGTGGCCTTTTATCAAACACTCTTATACAATGTCAATATATTGCTATGTTTTTTCACGGTGTCTACGCGTTCCTGGCTAAATAATAGTGCACGCGCTTCCTAAGCAAAAGGTCTTAGGTTCAATTCCGAACGACATCGTTTTTTGTAATTTCCGAAATTTGTGATACACACTCTTTTTCACGATATTTCGCGATCGAAATTAGGAAACTGAACTGCCACCCGAGTCATAAACTAAAGGCCCCAGGTTTGATTCCAAACCGGCATCCCCCCGCACTTATACCGAGCCCTGCGGTATATGGCTTGGAAAGCGTAGCTGAGGAGCACTTACAAAAAGTTGAGGTGGGAGGCCTCAAATGTCAACGTACGTGCTGAATTTCCGATTAAAAAACTGCATAACACACGCAATTTCATCATTGCCCCAGAAATATCGCTGAGAGGGCACTTAACAAAACTTGAGCACTTCCGATTCCAGTTAATTCTGAGTCTAAAGTTAATTTCGCTTTCTAGGCCATTTGTACAGAGTGCGTCAGATCTGAGGAGCTTGTGGAGCGGATATCGTGCATTTCCTCATGCACGAAAATCGATTTATACACTGCGTACAGTAGAAACATGAACGTACCTGCACACTCTCTATTCAAGTCAGATTCCTCCTCCGAATACAAGCGGCTTCTCTCGGACCGAGACAGAATTCTCCACTGCCCGGAGACTTGGATAGTGCAACCTTGAGCCAGACCGGCTCTAGAAATCTCACACAAGAATTCCCTATTCCTAGATGACCTCTAAGGATGAGAATAGGGGCTGACAGAAGCTCTTCACTCAGAACACATAAGGTATGACGAACCACGCTAGTGCTATCGGTCCATACTTCTATCTGTCTTTACTTCTGTCTGACCGCCAGGGAAATTCCTTCCATAAATTTCCCGTAACATACACCTACCAGCTAGTGGACCCTGACCGGGCTGCCAGCTGTACTGCCATCCAAGCCGCGTGCACGTCATGTCAGCCCAGACCATGCATGATGTATTCCAGTGCTGGAACCGCTGGTTATCCTAGAATGCATGCATCAGAATCCCACGTGAGGCTCCCTTGTCCAGCTTGCTCTGCCCAGGTACGCTCTTGCGCGGCATGTATCCCCAGGCCGGTGATGTTGGTCGTGCCCCCCCGATCCCGTGGATTCACACACCCCCACACGAGTCTGCGCTTACCAGGCCTGGCTCTCCACCAGACCTCCACCCCCCAGCTGGTCTGCTGAGGAGCGACATGTGAAATCCTGAGGCTACTTCTACTTTGCACAATAGTACAACGTCAAACACGCATCATTTCACGCATGTAGATGTATAGGGCCGGGAGAGAGGGACGGAACAGAAAGAGAACCTCATTTATTTTAACGCCCCTCCCTTTATTCTTCCCCCCATGCCTCACTAAGGCATGCGCCCTTTCCTGTTCCATCGTTCTTTCCCTCCTGATTGCGGAAGACACAGCAGACCTGTTGGATGGAAACAAAGGGAGGAACTGTCCATACCAGTCATTCATTCCTTTATTTCTTTTCAACAGGCTGCCGTGCAGGGTCTACCACTCATTGCGAAGAAAAGGCAAACGGGCATAACTGAATGTAGAAGGCCGGTACTCCATCATTCCTGCGATGGCAACCTCAAACTAACTTCAATTCCCCATTATTCCTTTTATTCCTGCATAGTGCCAGAACCCTCTACCAAACCTGCAGGGGCCTATTGGAACTACCTGACCTCATGCCAGCTCTTCTCCCCACCAAGCACACTTAGTAAGGACGTTGGCCATCTGGAGGTTACGGGAGATCCACCAGAGGGTGGCACCAAGGGCCTTGGTCTCCTAGATACAGAAATCCAGGCACCCCTGCATGCTATTGGTATGATCCAAATCTGTAGCCCTAGATCTCATCTGGTCATACACAGGCCCGCAATCAATATGGATGAAGACAGGGGGGCCCGGCTTGCAGTTCCAGAGCTGGGCTATAAGCGCAATCACCCTCCCCACCTTCTTCATACATGACTCCACCGCTATCAGCTCCCCCGCTATGCCACTGGAGATCTTTTTGGAGGTACGGGCTATGTGGTGGTGCACCTAATTGTCAAGGAGGTCCTCTCCTACTTTCACACCCTGCTTCTCTGCAAGGATACGGACTACCCAGCCTAACCGGCCGGAGTAGGTCTTGGCATGGAAGCCACAGTCCATATAAATGTGAATGTGGAGAGTCCTCCCCACAGATGAGTACTGTCTCCCTTCCTGCCCTGCGTTCAGCATGTCAAGGAGTCTGACCACTCCTTTAAAAACTTTCCGAGTTGGGCGGGTGACGGATTTTGCTGCTATGGATGCCCAGACGGTACGGAGGGGGTTCAACCTAATAGCCCACTGGAGGGTGCCCAATGCAGCCCGTAAAGGACCCTCCCAGTGTGGGTTTCCCTCTTCCCCCTCATCAACTTCAATGTTCTTCTGGGTAAGCGCGCGCATGCAGAAGAGTCGTTTCTCTCCAAGAAGAGATCACAGCGTGTCCGTATTGCACTGCTGCAGGTATGACTCCTGCGATAGTACAATATCCCCCCCATACTCCCACTCGATGTCAATCTCTAAAAACTTCTTGGTGCTACTGGGGACAATGAAGATACGGCTGCCAAACCCGAGTTCGGCATACAGGCGTATCATCAGGGGATCGAGGGTCTTCTTATCCGAACCGGCAAGAAGATCGTCGATCCATGACATAATAACAGC
This sequence comes from Chromera velia, assembly GCA_018398765.1. Classification (NCBI taxonomy): domain Eukaryota; family Chromeraceae; genus Chromera; species Chromera velia. Next base: position 99,395 of record JAHBMJ010001550.1, read on the forward strand.
CTGCGTGTTGCCTTGCTTGTCTTACTTAACAGCAAGGCCCGTCTCCACCTTCTCAAACCCCTCCTTCTTCAGCACACCCAACAACTTTGCATCAAAGAGGGCGGCAGCACACGGCAGCCCGTAAAGACCCATCTCAACCAGATAGATCTTTCCAGACATAAACTGCTTTGCCTTCTCTCGGAGGACCGCCCACTGCTCGGCAGTGACGTCCTCAAAGGGGTACTCTTTGGAGATGGCGGGGAGGCTATCAGGGATCAGAGCCCCGATGCGCTCGCGGTTGTGATCCTTGGAGGTAAGGAATGCTGCTATTATATTTGCCGCATCCATCTCGTACCCCATGGAAACATAGAAAAGGGTCATGGTGGCAATAATCCAAAGTGGAGGGATGCCCACGTAGGTGTCCACCTTTCCGAATCGGTGGTCAGTGAACCCCTTGCCGAAGAACGGAGCCTTCAGTTTCCTCGGCTTCCGCTCCTGCTCCTTCCAGGTCAAGCGCCACCCCATCTTGACGATGGCTTTTACCTCTTTCCGAGTGACTTCCTTGCCAAAGACATCGTTTCCTACGATATTCTTGGCTTACTCAGACAGGCAGGCCTTGTCAAAGGCCCCAGATGCCACGTCATCGGCCGTGGCGGGCACCTGGGTGCTCCCCTTCTTAAACCCCCTCACTGCTTCGGCTGCTTCGTCGGACATCTGGTAAGTCTAGTAGCTAGAATTTCTTAATCCTCTTCAGACAGCCGAGGAATTTTGACCACACCAACATGCATTATCAGTTTCCGGCACGCGAAACGGAGGCTTACAAGGCTATCATAAGGCATACGAGCAATACATACAGCGATCGATCGGCAAAAATGCATATGAATGCAACTGCATGCATACAAACGAATAATTAAATATATGCATGCATACATACAAAGATCAGCACGTGTAGATGCATAACGCAAGCATGCGTGCAAGGATGTATCGATCGCCTCATATACTGTAACACTGCCCGAAACACCAAACAGCCTTTGTTCTAGCCCACCTATCCACACCCCGTCGGTCTGCCACTGTTATTTGTCTATCGCTGTTGGCTTGATTGGCAATGTATGAATGATCAAACAGGCCAACATTTGCGAAGAAGGAAAAAAGTTCTCTATGGTAAGTATTTATTTGCAGTTGTTATCAAGAAAATGTTAGAGAGACGAAAAGAAAGAAGGCAAATAGGAATGCATATAGAAAAAAGAAATAGCGGAGGCGAGAAAAGGAAGAAAGTCAAGAAGTAAGGAAAGAATAATTCCAAAGAAGGAAAAAGGAAGAGAACCTCAGGGAGTCCAATCCTAAAAAAGGCCCCCAATAGCCAATATAACTTCTCTAACGATCCTCAATATAACTATCTGGATAGGCCCCCTCTTCCAAGGGGCACCTTTGTTCGACCGGGCCCCTTTCAGACCCGTCGCTGGAGTGGTGCTAGGCCCACTTAGTCTACCTGCCCCGGCAGCCCCCCTTTTTTCATCTTCAGAGGAGGAGGAAGCCTCCTCCTGAGTGTCAAAACGGAGGACCCTGAGGGTGTTCAACTTCAAAAAGTTGGCAAAGAATGCCTTCACCCTCCCCCCTGTAGGACCTCTTCTGGGTTTTGCTTATCCCCTCTGACTTCTATATAGCTCTGACTTTTTCGGCTGCTTCTTTGTCTGGAGGTCCCCCCTATTGGGAGACCTGGACCTCATCCTGCGCTTAAGCTGAAGGTGGAGGGGTCAAACCGGACCTTGCTACTCCCTGGGGAGGGGTTTTGCTGCCCCTACTGCCTTCTCTAACCCCTCTGGTAGCAGAAACCCTCCCCCCAGAGGAATCAACACAGACAGGATCGAAACTCACTTCCCCGTCCTTCACTTCATCAAGGATAACAACCCCGTCCCCACTAACCTCTTGCGGTCCCCTTCCTCCTAGGGGATGTACGTCGATCTCCTGGACCTCATCCTTGGACTCCTCGGTGACCTCTCCATCCGTATCCCCGGGAAGGGCCTGCTCCCCCACTTCCTGGAGGACAATGTCAATGTCATCAGGCTCCTCAACCTTTTGAACTTTCTCCTCCCTCGGCATCTAATCTGGTGGTAGACGCGGGACTTGAGAGGCATGGGTGAGCCTCCCATATACACACCCTCAGGTATGTGTCTGTCAGCCAGATCGAAGTACTCGAAGATGTTCCTCTTCCTCACCGTGCCATCAAAGTAACCCATTTTGAAGTCACAGAGATGGGTGGAGTTGGGGTCTGGACAGAGTGTGGAAACGCTGATCTTTTATGCTAAATTCCCCGACACCAGAACGGCCCCCACCTCTCCCTTTCGATCCACCACAGCCCCCTTCGAAACCTAGGATGCCTGAGCTTGCATGATGCAGCTCGTCTACGCTGGGGACTAGGGGATTCCCCATCAAAGACGGGAACGGATTGGTCACTCCCGCAGAGTTCACCCGCTTATCCTAGTCACTCTGCCACGGTCCCCCTACCTCTCCTTCTGATATGTCAACAAAGTTGACATTAGATAGGATAGACATGGCGGGACTAGGTGGGGATGGCTACCCAGCAGCAGGGTTTGCAAACATATGTCTACGAGTCCTACGGGAGTAAGACCGAGGGTCAATGATCGGGCCTATTTAGGGAGAGGACGTTCGACTCTCCCACTCATGCAGACTAGGTGAGACCTGCTGGTAGCGGTTTTGGAACTCAATCTGCTGTAGCCCTTCTATGATGAAGTGCTGACCAGCGACTTTCGGAGCTCCTTTCCACTTAAATCCGTACGCATCCCTCATGGCAGCCCCAGCTGCGGACACCTGAGGGAGCGCCCACCAGAAGGTTTGGTCCAGCCAATGGGGTTTCGGACTTCCATCTGGGTTGGTATATTCATGCCCTGGATTATCCTTTCTTACAGCCTCCAACCTAGCGCCCCACCGGCAGTTGGTGCTAAGGGGAGAGGAAACAGGAGGGGACACATCCGGACCTGAATGAGGGGTTAACACCTCTGAGGTGCCGAAGATTGGCTCAAATTGGGCAATTGACGGAGATGCATGCCCATAAGGCCCCTCTTAAGGGTAGTACTTCCACGGACAATACCCTACCTTCCTCTAGTATATAACCTCTTTGCCCTGCCACTTCTTCGGGAGGGGCCTCCAATCCCTATTCTGCGGGTGGACCAGACCGAAACCTACCTCTCCATAGTACTTAAGACCTGAGCCATTGGGGTGGATAGTCTCCTTGACCGCCCTATTGTGCTCAGGACCGTCTATCAGCCCTGTCTCCCACGCACGATAAACATGAGGAGGCGGAGGAATGCACTCCTACCTACAAGATCCAGCTTCCGGCAGGATCTGTGGACTTTCTTCACCTGACTCTTCCGTCGGGTAGCGAAGGGATCCTCTTTCCTCCCGGTCCAGCACCCGCGACCTCTGAACCTTCCTAATGAACCTTCTCTTTCCTCCTGCCCCTATCCTTATCTGCCTTCCCTCCTGCAGGCTTCTCTTGCACCTGAAACCTCACCTTCTTCCCCCACGACGCCTCTGAAACGTCCCTGAAGGAAGACTTACGGGTCCTTCCGTTCAGGAAGATCCTTGACCCCACAAACACCGCCATCCCCTCCCTGACCCTGATGTATAGGTTAGGGAATACACAGTCAATGAACTCTATGAGCTGTACACCCTAACCCAACGACTCCCTCCCCCCCGACTAACCAGCACCTCCCTGAGGCTGCCTCAGCATCAACTGACCACCTCCACTACCTGAGGTGCCAGGATCCCGAGACGATCGAGGTCTTTCTTCTCCTTCCTGCTGATCTTGCCCATCGGATTCCGGAGGATCAGCCTCAGAAGGAGGCTGAGGATCATCCTCATCCTCGACGACGTTACTGCGAGGGTTGAAACCTGCCCCCCGACTATCCTTTCAACTGTTGATCAGATCGTTGGGAATGCCCTCCCCAGCCACCGCTGCCCAGATCTCGTAAGGTACGAGACCGTTCAGATGGTAGGTGTTGACGTAGGTGACAATGAGGTCGATGCAGGATAGGAGTTCCTAGAAGGATGTGTACTTGACTTCCCGTATACACTTTCCCAGGATCCAGAAGCACAGCATACGCTCCTGTTTCTCCACCATGTGGATAAAGGACTGGGTGAGAGCTACGTAGGTATAGTCTCTCAGTTCTAGGAGGTTCTGAGGACGGTTTGCCAATATCTTCTCAAACGTGAGAAATGGCACGTCCTCCCCCCCGGACCTAACCCCTGCAGGGAGGCCAGCTGATGTATCTGTAGCAGCCCTCTGCACCCCACCCGTACCTTCCTCATGTTTAACTTCCTCCTCCCCCTCTCCCACTTCTCCCTTCACCTATACTGTAACACCGTCTTCCTAGCCGTCTTCATCTTTGATGGTGATGGTAGGATTGGCGGTTGCAAGGGCGGAGGAATAATTGGTAATCATACGCTTGGCTGCTTTTAGGGGTGTCTCAGCAGAAGAGATCAAACCAATGATACTTTCGGACATGTTGATCTCCGTTGTTAATACCGATCCCTCTTGCTCTCCTAGAGGAAGAAAGACGGTGGCACCCTCCCCTAACATCAATGTCAGGACAGCTCGCACAGCCTGCAACAGCTGAGCCTGATGCTGCTCAACGTAGTTGGGAGGGAGAACTGAGGGAATAGAGAGAGATGGTAAAGTGACCATTGCCGGCTCCCCCTGATCCTCAACCTCTAGAGGGTGATCCTTCTTCCGTAACGGAGGAAGGAGTCCATCAGGAACGTCTAGGTAAGATCCCTGTCCCCCATAACCAAAGGTAGGGATGGTTAGCTTCTCCCTCCACCCTATTATCTTTGAGGTACAGAGCATATAAATGGAGTGGGAGAGTGCCTAGTAAGCAGTGAGGTAGGCAGCTAAGGGGGATCGGTCGTACCCTCCCAAATCTACGATCGATTGCCACCTCGCCATGACTGCTACCAAGACACGGAGAATCTTGATGGCGCCTCTCAGAGCGTTGACCTCCACTGCTGCTACCTGTAAAAGGCGGGCTCGTTCTGCTCTCTCTTTATTGGGGGCCTTGGCCGCCAGCTTTATCCGATACTCAGCGGCATACATCCTGATACCCTGCATCCACCTGAGCCAGATGGTTTCCGAGTTGATAGACTCCAACTGGAGGACTTGTCGTGTCCCCAGTAGGTCATCACTCAGTGTAGGGATCATGTTAATGACACCGCGAACCTGTACGAAAGTAGCATGCAAGTCAGGTGGAAGTGTGTGAGTATTTGCTGTGTGACTGGAGGGACTCGCCTCAGACGGCACCAGTAGAAATATGAACGTACCTGCATGCTCTCTATTCAAGTCAGATTCCTCATCCGGATACAAGCGGCTTGTCTCGGACCGAAACAGAATTTTCCACTGCCCAGAGACTTGAACGGTGCAACATTGAGCTAGACCGGCTCTAGAATCTCACACAAGAATTCCGTATCCCTAGATGACCTCTAGGGATGAGAATAGGGGCTGACAGAAGCTCTTCACTCAGAACACATAAGGTATGACGAACCATGCTAGTACTATCGGTCCATACTTCTATCTATCTTTACTTCTGTCTGACTGCCAGGGAAATTCCTTCCATGAATTTCCCGTGACACACACCTACCAGCTAGTGGACCCCAACCAGGCCGCCAGCTGTATTGCCATCCGAGCCGCGTACACGTTATGTCAGCCCAGACCATGCATGATGCATTCCAGTGCCGGAACCGCTGGCTATCCTGGAATGCGTGCGTCAGAGTCCCGCGCGAGGCTCCTCTGTCCGGCTCGCTCCGCCCAGGTACTCTCTTGCACGGCGTGTATCCCCGGGGCGGTGGTGCTGGTCGTGCCCCCCCGATCCCGCGGATTCACACGTACGTGTATAAAAAGGCGGGGGCCACGGTGTCACCCATTCGTCAGACATGCAGCTAGCGGCCCCACAGATTTACCGTGCGCTGCATGCATGACTCTGATAATCCTTTGGAATCATATTCTCAATCTGAGGAGTAATGTATAAGTCGACAGTATATATGTCGACAGTGATAAATCCCGAAACTCGTACAAAAGGGCTTATTTTTCGTTTTGATTTTGCGACTGAAAAGCAAAAAACTCAAATATAATCAACCGCAACTTTGGGAAATCAAACTTGTCCCGAGAATATTCCTTCGTGCTCGCTGCGCGCATGCGCATGGCCTGGTCAAACAGTCAAAGTGTCTCAGACTTGCTTCTTCACGGTCAAGTTTCTGTTGTTGTTCTTCATGCTTGCAGCAATCAAAGTGATCTCACTGCATATCTTAACAGAGCGTCCACATCTTCCACTCAGCCTGCACCACTGAAGCTTTGACCTTTCCAACAGACACCAAGGTCCCAACTCGTGTCAAGTCAAGTGAGCAACACTAGGTGTCGTGAACCACTCCTTCTTGCTTGTTGTAAGCAGTCACCATGAAAGCTCTCATTCTTGTCGGAGGATTCGGCACGCGTTTGCGTCCTCTGACTTTCACCAAACCAAAACCGTTGGTGGAGTTCTGTAACATGCCGATCGTAGAACATCAGGTGAAAGCGTTGGCTGACGCTGGCGTTGATCACATTGTTCTTGCTGTCGGCTTCCGACCTGAACAGATGCTGGACGCCTTGAAGGTGATGGAAGAGAAGTACAAGATCAAAATCTCTGTGTCTATCGAGAACGAACCCATGGGGACTGCCGGTCCTCTGCGTCTGGCAAAGGATCTCATCATGGACCCATCCGACTCGTCAGATTCCCTGTTTGTCTTCAACTCCGACGTCATCTGTGACTTCCCTCTGAGGGAGATGAAAGCCTTTCATGTACAGAATGACGCAGAGGCAACGATCGTAGTCACACGTGTGAAAGATCCCTCTAAGTTTGGGGTTGTCGTTCACGATGCCAGTGGGAAGGTGGATAGATTCGTTGAGAAGCCTACAGAGTGGGTGGGGGACTGCATCAATGCAGGGTTGTACATTCTCAAGAAGAAAGTGATCGACCGAATCCAACCGAAACCAACCTCAATAGAGAGAGAGACCTTCCCTTCCATTGCGGCAGAGGGGGGTCTCTTCTGCATGACCCTCGAGGGCTACTGGGCAGACGTAGGACAGCCGAAAGACTTCCTTGCTGCAGTCAAACTGTACCTGGAAGCAGAGACCAAGAAGGGGGGAAACTCCCCCATGTCCGGGGGGTCCCCTCATGTCGCATCACCCCTGTCAGTCACCACCCAGTGCACCCACCCGCACAGCGACAGAGCCGACTTCATTCACCCTGTCCTCATCGACCCCACTGCGAAAGTGGGGGAGGGGGGAAAGATTGGACCGAACGTAGTGATCGGACCCAACTGCGAGGTAGGTGATGGGGTGCGACTGCGGGATACGTGTCTTCTGGAAGGCGCGGTTGTGGGGAATCATAGTTGTGTGACGAATTCGATCGTCGCGTGGGGGGCGAGAATCGGGTCATGGGTGAGGGTGGACGACAACTCGGTGATCGGGGAGGGAGTGTCGGTAGCCCACGAGGTCTACCTGCACAACACTCTGGTCTTACCTCACAAAGACGTGAAGGAGACCAACAGAGAGCCCTCGAAGATCATCATGTAGCACTATTCTCTCTCGCTGTCTCTCTCTCTCTGTGTGTGTGTGTGTGTGTGTGTGTGTGTGTGCGCGCGTTTCATCTTGTTTTCTGTATGACTGTGGAGAGAGGAAGGCTGCATTGTCCAAATTTGGTGGTGGAAAGCGTGCAGAGCTCTCTCTGTGGGTAGGGCGGCGTTGTTGGTGCTCCCTTTCCATTTTTCTCTGTTTATCTGCTTCTCTTTTTCTTTCTGCCCTTGAGGATGCTGGGAGGTATCCTGAAAGTTTGACTGGGAGGGCTCGTTTGACCTTGAGTTGGCCGTGGGCGGGGGGTGAGGGGAAGCGGAGCGGGGGAGAGAAAATGGAATCGACACACAGTGGGTGCGTTGTGCGTGCGTCGGCAGGGAGGAAGAAGAGGCGCGTCTATCACTTTGAGGGCGCTGAAATTTTGGTTTTTAGACATCTGCGCCCTTAACTTATTCTCTGTTTACCTGTCTTTTCTGTCTTCTATCCGATCGCCTTTCTTCTTCCTCCATTTCTTCACGCCCTTCTTGTGAAATGGGAAGCGCGAGGAGGAAGGGAGAGATTTGAGAAATAGAGAGCAAAAGAAGACGGTTGGTGAGGAGATGAATGAAAAAAAGAGAAAATTTGAATCGAGAAGGTTAAGGACAAATTGGAGAAAGGGGAACTGAAAGCCGGTCTGTGTTTCTGTCTGTTTGAGTTTGTGGGGGCCCCACTCATTCAGAGAAAGGAGACAAAGGCAGAGAATCCTCTTTCCGCTTCTTTTCCATGTTCAAGCCCTCCAACTGTAAGTTTTTTCTCTGAATTTCTTCTTCCTTTCCTTCCTTCCACTTTTCAACGGTGACCTCGCAAATCTCCCCTTCACTTTCGTCCTCACAAATCCGAACGCCACCTTCGAATTCAATTAGAATGGAAACGAGAATGAAAGACAGTTACACTAAAGACGTCGGAAGCCAAGGGGTGGGTGTGCAGGCAGGGAGCTCCCTATCTACTGCTCTTTGTCCTCTCATTTTAATTCAAGAAGGAATGAAAAGACTCACACTGCACATCTAGTCGGTCAAACGATCACAGACAAGAGTGCGTTAAATGTCTTGATTTCGACTGCCCTTCCTTTCTTATCTCTCCTCTCCTCACGTCTCTGTTCTTGCTGGCTCGTTCGCTCGACTGCCGCCCTGTAGTGCTGCATGCCTGTCTGCTTGCTTGCTTGCTTGCTTGCATGCTTGCATGCTCACGCGATGAATCGACGCGTGTGTCTCTGCATGCTTTTGGTCTTCTTGTGCGTGACCCGTGTGTATGTTAACCTGGTCTCCGGGTGCATGGGTGTGTGTATGGTTTCTGATATGCCAGTGGGTGAACTTTCATGGCGTGGATGCATGCATAAAAGACCGTGGAAGCAAAGAAAATCCATCCCGTCGGATGCGATGAGACAATCCATACAAACGGGCGGGCCGCTTGCGAGAGGGTGAGGGGGAGAGGTTGGTGCCCCGTCGTTCTTCCGTCATGCAGTAATCTAGATCGTTCGTTCGTTCGCGTGTTCGTTCAATGTGTCCATGTAGAGATGCATGCATGCAAGGTCGTGTTGGCTGAATTCGATGAAGTGCGAGTCCGCTCGTCTACACGCACGTGCATGCATGCATGAGGGTGGTTTCTGTCACAGCGACAGCCGGGTTTTTATGTAGAGTTGTCCCCTAGCTCTCTTTCTATCGCGTGTTGGCGCGATTCAAGGATGATTCAAACAATTCAAATCGATTGATGTGTGAGTAGACTGTAGACTTCTTCGATAATCGAGGATTGATGCGGCACTGGTCAATCCATCGGGGAGTTTGTCATCGAGGCGGCATGGTTGCATGTTGGTGCACGGCTCAGTGACGGCTGTTTTGATGCACAGACTGCAGCACGGTATCATGCACTGTCAGCGGATTTCATGCAGACTTGACCCTACAAATTAAGCTGCCATTTAAGCTGGCGAAGTTATTCGTTATTATTGTTTGATATGGTCTACCCGATTGTTATGGGGTTTCTATCAATTATTCAATCGTAAGACCACATTTGGATTTAATACTTCTACTAGTACTTCTATAAGAAACTATCAGAAAGTAAATTAAAGTTCTATCATTTTTAGTATCATTTTTTTTAAACGTTTTGCTGTGTGTAACCCCCCTGACACTCCAGTCTGTCTTAAAATAGATTTTTCAATGTTGGCCGCGCCTGCGGCACGGTTCTTTTAAGACTGTCTGCGCCTTCCACAAAACATTTCAAGTGTACTTTATTTTGGCTGCGCCTTCGGCACGGTCTTTTTAAGTTATAAGCCGCGCCTGTGGTGTAGGCGTTTCAAGTTTACTAGAGTGTCAGGGGGGTTCTGCATATATTAAAACTAGTATTTAAAAAAAACGTTTCTTTTTTAATAAAAATTATAGTATACAAAAAAAAAACTTTTTTTTGTGACAGATCGAGGCTAGGCCTAACAAACGAAAACCTATAGGAACAAACAATTGTTGTTCATATTGAATTGTTGAAGTGTAAGTGTTTGCACTGTGTTATACAGAAGCTACCCTATAAAACTTTTACTAAATATGACTAAATATGAATAAATATTATAATATTTTGAAAATATGACACAAATATGAGTAAAATATGAATATTTTTTTTTATGAACTATAAAGCGTGCAGAGCCGAAAAGTAGTTTGTATGGTTCAGTTTTGATCAGAGAACACGTTTAGCTATCCAGATTGGTCGATACAATATAAAAAAAATTTTAGAGCACGATAAATTTTTTAGTGAATCAACTTGTGAATGTCCATTCACTATTTTTTTCTTAAGTAATTTTTTATGACTAAATTATAACTAAATATAACTAAACTTAAAATATTTTTTTTAGCATATTTTTAGATAAAAGATGCCAAATGAGTCTGTTAACTACCATCTCTAACGAGAGAAGTATTTTATGATTTTTTTGAAAATGGTATACTCCTTATATGTGCAAACATATGAACATATGAAGAAATATATATGTATATGTTGGGCCTGCCCGTCGCGCGAGGCGGTGCGACCGGGACCGGGGTGCGCGCGTGAGCGCGGCGCTAGCTTCCCGCGAATGCGCGGACCGATCAGGGCCCGCTGCACGCAGCGTTCTATGCAGCGTATACAGTGAAAGGCCCCGGCATGCATGATCCAAGGCCACTCATGCAGACAAAGATATATGCAGACGTACAGATTCGTACAGATGAAAGAACTGTATCACAGGGTGTTGGTGCTTTTGTGTCAATCCACCAGGACAGGGCAAACGGACAGTAGGATTGTCTTTCTATAGTGTTGTCTCTTCGTTTTGTGCCGCCTAGTAGGAGCTTCAGAAGCGACTGCATCGACCAGGATGTCAACATGTGCGAACTGAGATTTGGAAAGGTCAGTCACAACTGAGGTGATGGATGGATGGAGTGAGTGAGGGATCGATGGATGCATGCATAGAATGATGGAGTGAAGAGGGATGGATGAGTGGATGGAGTGAGAGAGTGACTGAGGGATGGATGGATGGATGGATGGATGGATGGATGGATGGATGCATGGATGCCATTGGATGGATAAATCGATGGATGGATGAAGTGAGTGAGGGATGGATGGATGGAGCGATGGAGTGAGTGATGGATGGATTAATTGATGAAGTGAGTGAGGGATGGAGTGATAGAGTGAGTGAGGGATTGATGGATGGAGTGATGGAGTGAGGAGGGATGGAGTGATGGAGTGATGAGGGATGGATGGATGGGTGGATGGAGTGAGGGAGTGAGGAGGGATGGATGGATGGATGGATTGATGGATTGATGGATGGAATGATCGAGTGAGGATGGATGGATGGATGGATGGATGGATGGATGGAGTGATCGAGTGAGGAGGGATGGATGAATGGATGGATGGATGGATTGATGGGTTGATGGGTTGATGGATGGAGTGATCAAGTGAGGAGGGATGGATGGATGGATGGATGGATAGATGCATGAAGCTTTGCATCCTTGGATTTAAATGCAAAAAAGAGAGAAGTGTTGGGTGGAGATACCTGGTTGGCACAGCGCAGTGCCCCAAAAAACCTCCGATCCCTTCTGTTGATTCTGAGCTCATCGAAGATCTGATTCGCGTGTACAAGGATACCTTTCCCGATTAAGAGTAGAAGAACAAGTACGTCAGCTTTCTGTTTTCAGAGCCTCCGTTTTTTTTTTTT
>JAHBMJ010001551.1:0-29331 GCA_018398765.1 Chromera velia
CAGTGCGCTTGCGAGCACGGGAGGATCCCCTGCAGTGTTGTCGAACCGCATCTCATACGCTTTCGGCCTGACGGGGCCTTCGATGACGATCGACACCGCCTGCTCCTCCTCCCTGGTCGCCCTGCACGGGGCACAACAGGGGTTGCGAGGGGGCAGCTGTGATCTGGTGGTTGTGGGAGGCGTGAACCTGATGCTGAGCCCTTTCGTGTTTATCAGCTTCTGCAAGGCGCGGATGCTGTCTCCGGGGGGGCGGTGCAAGACCTTCGACGCGAGCGCAGACGGGTACGCACGGGGTGAGGGGGCCGGCGCTGTTGTGCTGCAGCGTGTGGCGGACGCGCGGGCGCAGAAGAAGGCTGTGTTTGCAGTTGTGCGGGGGGCGGCGGTGAACCACGTCGGGCGTGCGGCGTCCCTCACGGCCCCGAACGGTCCCTCTCAGCAGGAGGTGATCCGTTGTGCTCTGAGTGACGGGGGCGTGGAGGCATCGGATGTGTGCTTTGTGGAGGCACATGGGACGGGGACGGCGTTGGGTGACCCGATCGAGGTGGGAGCCCTGAAGGCTGTGTACGGGGAGGGGAGGGAAGCAGCGAACCCGCTGGTGGTGGGTGCTCTGAAGACGAGCATTGGTCACCTGGAGGGTGCTGCGGGAATTGCGGGGTTCATCAAGCTCGTGCTCGTGCTGCAACACCGCAGTGCCCCTCCGAACCTTCACCTGAAACAGCTGAACCCCCACCTGGACATCGAGGGCTTCCCTGTGGTGTTTCCGACAGAGGCTGTCGCTCTGGGAGGCATGGGGGGAGCCTCAGGGACGTCGAGCTTGAGGCATCGGAAGCTGATTGGTGGAGTGTCGTCTTTCGGCTTCGGAGGTGCAAACGCGCATGTGGTGGTGGAGGAGGGAGATCGATCTGTAAGCGCCCCCAACCCGAGAGAAGGACCAGCACCCAAAAATTTGGAGAACCGGCAGGCCTGTAAGGTTGCGTTCGTCTTCACCGGGCAGGGATCTCAATTTGTGGGCATGTGCGGGGGCCTTTACGAACACGAGGAGGTCTTCCGGTCTGTGTTTGACCATTGTGAGAGCGTGTTGAAAGAGAAAGGGCTCTTGGATGTGTCCCTGAGGGCGCTTCTGTTCCCCTCAACCGAGACTGATGAAAAGGCCGCAGCTGCACGGATCGACGAGACTCGGTTTGCGCAGGTTGCGCTGTTTGTGGTGGAGGTCTGTCTGTTGGAGCTCTGGCGGTCGAAGGGCGTGTGTCCCGATGTTGTCATGGGTCACAGCCTCGGAGAGTACGCGGCTGCAGTGGCGCGTGGGGTGATGACGTTGGAGGAGGGCCTGACCCTGGTTGTCCGTCGGGGGCAGGTGATGCAGGAGACTCCGGCGAGAGACGGGGTGATGGCGGCATGCAAGGTGAGCGAGAAGGAAGTCGTGAGAGCAGTGGAAGCTCTCCGAGAGACCAGCCGTCAGGCAGGTGCTGAAGTCTGCGAGTCAATAGACACCGTCACTGTCGCAGCTGTGAACGGTCCGAAGTCTGTTGTTGTCGCTGGTGCCCGTGGAGGTGTGGAGGCTGTGCTTTCACACTTAGGGCAGACGGGTCGGGCAAAGCTCCTGACGGTGTCTCATGCGTTTCATTCCCCGCTCATGCGGCCAGCAAGGAAAGCGTTTGCACCCGTGCTGTCTGAGATGAATCTGAGTGAGCCTTGCAACGGAATGCAGATGGTCTCAACGGTGACAGGAGCGCCTGTGCGTGTGGGTGAGGTTTCCTCTCCAGAGCACTGGCTCTCCCAGATTGAGCGGCCTGTCCGTTTTGCAGATGCCATGCGGGGTTGTGTGGAGGAGCTCGGCTGTTCCGTGATAGTGGAGGTCGGGCCCCAGCCCGTGCTGATCAACATGGGGAGATCCTGTGTGTCCTCTTCTCAGGAGGGTGTGACGTGGATTGCGTCCTGCCATCGGTCTGCAAAGGACAGCGAGACTTTCGGGAACGCTTTGAAGCAGGTGATGGAGAAGAAGGCCTCAGTCGCCGACTCTTCGACTGGCGACTGCGAGACGCTTGTCGCTGTGAAGTGGCAACACAGGGCCTTCCCCTTTGCACCCCTGTCGCACCCGTTGGTCGGCCGTCTCCGCGAAGAGGGAGAGGGAGGAAGGGTGTTCGAGACGGCGCTTCGGAGGGACGTGCACGAATTGATGGGCGACCATCGCGTGATGGGAAGGGTGGTTGTCCCTGCGGCAGCGTTCGTAGACATGATGGCTGCGTGTGTCTACGAGAGTCAGCAAAGGGAGTTGAATCGAGGAGACCAGAGACAGGGAGGAGGGTGGGACTGGTTCTCGGGGGCATCGGGTGGCGATAGAGAGCTTAACAAGGCCCCTGTCTGTCTCGAGAACATCCAAATCGAGCGTCCTCTGATTCTTCCGTCGTCCGAACGGTGTCAGAAGGATTCTCGGACTCTTGCCGTTTCTCTCAGCAAAGGGGGGGATCTGAGACTCTGTTCCCGTCGCGGCCTTCCCGCTGAGACCGGGACTGAGCCGATCCCTTTGGCCGGGGAAGACGCAGAGATTGAGGACTTGGGATGGGAAGTGCACGCCCGCTGCTCTTTCCAACTTGGAATTGAAAGTCCCCCACAAGGCGAGGGCCTTGGGACAAGTCACGCAGATCTCTCGGCTTTGCGCGCGGCCTTCACCAAGGAAGTGAAGGTCGATATGAAGACGGGCAAAAACAGCTGCGGTCAGCGGTTCCGCACAGTGGACCAGCTGTGGCGCTGTGACGAGACACCTGATGAGGTTCTTCTTCGTCTGCGCACACCCACGGGGAGTGCAGTGGAGGGAAAGGGAGAGAGAAAATCCCGTCCGTCCGACGTTGACAGCAGCTTTCGCTTGCACCCAGAATTTCTCGAGAGTGCTGTGCACTCTGCAGCTGTGGAGCTGCTGGAGAAGGGGAATGGCACCGTTGAGTCGATGGTGCCTGTTGCAATCGAGACGGCAGTCATCGGCAGTCTTGAGGGAGCAGAGGAGGCATGGGCACACGTCCATCTGATTAGGGAGTCGAGGGACTCAGCGAACTTCTGCGTGCGTCTGTTCGCACCCTCTGGGCGTGTCGTGGCGGATTTGCAGGGGGTCGAGCTGAGGCCGATTGACCTCTCTCGTCCTGCTTCCATTCCTCGGGAGCTTCTGTGGGAAGTAAAGTGGAGGGCTGTCGAGAGAGATGAAGTGCACCTGGTTGACGCAGAGGCAGAGGGGGTGGAATCGGAAGCGCGTCTCTTCCTGGGCGCACCCGCAGAGGATGCAGACGAGATCGCACGTCTGCACCCATCATCAAAGGTGTTGGCGTTCGGAGAGGTGCCCGAGGGTGCAAAGCTGGTCAAGCTCTTGAGCTCCCGAAAGTGGGCAGAGGTGCTCTTCCTCACCCCCCTTTGTGCAGTGGACGTGTGTCCGTCTGCAGACTTCGGGGCTGCGGTTGTGTGGGAAGGCACGCAGCTCCTCCAAGCAGTCTCCTCCCATGAGTGGCCGAAGGAGGCACCGAGGCCGTGTGTGCGCTTTGTGACTGCGGGCTGTCAGGGAGTCAACAACCGCGACGCAACCGCCCCTCCGGTCCACGCAGGTCTTCTGGGTCTTGCGCGTGCAGCTGCGATTGATCTGCAAACGAGCGGGGTGCAAGTGAGGTCCGCTGACCTCGACCTGTCGAAGGGGGCGACATCGGCTGAAGCTGTTGCAGAGCTTGTCAGTCTGAGCAGCTATTTTTCGCAGACTTTGCGAACAGAAGCGGAGGTGGCTGTGAGACACGGTCAACTGTTGGTTCCACGGCTGGTGAGGAGCGCCGTTGTATGCAGAGGTGCGGCTGAATTGCAGGTAAAGGAGCGTGGAGAGATGTGGGACGTGAGGGTCAGTCCGCAGGCAATCTCGGAGGTGAGACAGGGGAATGTCGACCCCGATCTTGTAGAGGTTCGAGTTCGAGCGGTGGGCCTGAGCGTGAGTGATGCCCTGGACGTGATGCGATTGGACTCTCCAGAGACTGGTTGGTGGCTGTATTTTTGTTCATCGCTTTGTCTAACAATGTGTCTTGTCTTTTCTTTCGTTCCATGCTGTTTTTCGTTCTTTCTCCCTTCCTTCTCGTTTGTTTTTGTTTTTTCTTCTTTCTCCTTTTCTTCCATTTCTCTCTTCGTTTCTCGTGTTTTTTCTTTTTCAGGCTTTCCTGGATTTCTTCAGTTTTTTGGCTCGTTCATATGGCCTGAAAGGCTTGAGATCGTTCTCCGCATTTTGTCCTGTTCTTCCGTATTAACTTCCATCTATGTGTCCCTAGAAAGTGACTCATGTTCATTCTGCCCTTTTTCTTGACAGCTTCTCCAGGCATCAGCTTTGCTGGCACCGTCACACGGGTTGGACCTGGTGTGTCCCGCGTCACGGTGGGTGATGACGTGAATGGAGTTGCGCTCGGGTGCCTGAAGACATTCGCGGTGACCAAAGAGCATCTGGTGTCGAAGAAGCCCCGTGGCCTGACATTCGAGCAGGCGTCGGCGCTGCCAGTAGTGGCGTCGACGGTGGAGTACGCCCTCCGTGACCTGGCGAAGGTGAAGAAGGGCGACCGAGTCCTGATTCATGCGGCGGCGGGGGGCGTGGGACTGACGGCGGTCCATTTCTGCCAGAGTGTGGGGGCGGTCGTGTACGCGACGGTTGGGAGCAGCGAGAAGGCCGATTTTGTGAAGAGGCGGGGGGTCGAGTTCGTGAGCTCCTCCCGCGACCCTCCGAGGTTCGAGTCCGAGATGGGCTCTTTCCTCCAAGGTGCGAAGCTGGACGTGGTTCTGAATTCGCTCAGCGGTGAGTTCATTGACGCGTCTGTGCGGCTGCTGGGGAAGGGGGGGCGGTTCATGGAGATCGGAAAGCGCGAGATCTGGAGTCACGAGAAGATGGCAGAGAGGCGGCCGGACGTGCAGTACGAGACGATTGCGATCGACTCGAAGATGCAGGAGTCACCGGAGTGGTTCGCCGGGATGCTCGACCGTATCAAGCAGCAGGTTGAGAGGGGACAGCTGCCGGTGTTGCCGGTGGCGGTGTTCGACGTGAGATCGTCGGACCCGGAGAGGGACGGTGTGGCGGCGTTCCGGCTCCTTCGGGAGGAGTCTCAGATCGGAAATGTGGTCGTCTCCTTCCCCAGTTGTGTCGAGGAGCAGGGGCTGACACCCAGAGAGGGTACAGGAGACGCATGCAGATGCACGTACATCGTGACGGGAGGACTGGGGGGTCTAGCGCTGCTCATTGCCAATTGGCTTGTGGATGAGGGCGTGAAGCGCATCGTGTTGGTGTCCCGTCGGACCTCCCCGAGTGCTGAGACAACCCAGCGTCCCGAGATGGTCCGGTTGCATCGTGCGTCGACTGAGGGGACTGTGGATCTGGACATCCGGTCATGCGACGTTGCAAATTTCGAGCAGTGCGAGAGCCTCTTGCGTGACATTGCCGAGAAGGGCACTGCCCGGATCGGCATCATACACGCTGTGGGAGTGTTGGCGGATGCACAGGTGAAGGACCAGACGGAGGAGAGCGTCCGCCGTGTGTTTGCCCCGAAGGTGAGCAAGGCGATGCTCAAATTGTAAAGGGCGATGCCTTTTGACACTTGTATGTGTTCTGTCTGAACAAGGGCAGAGTGGATGCTCTGCGAGACAAGAGAGGACCCTTCTTGCTTTGATGTTTGTGTGTGCGGTGTCTAAGCATGAGCTTGCTGGGAATGAGTTTCTCTGGTGGCTATCTGCGCTGCTCTGAGGTAGCCATAATGTGACCAGGTTGAAGTGTCTACGTCTGGCATTTTTGCTTACACTTTGACAGACTCCTGCTGTGGTTGAGGACTTGAAATACTATTTTTGTGCCTTTGACTTTGCTTCTATTGCTGCTCCTGCTGCTGTCGTTGCTGCTACTTTTGCTTTTCTGGTGCAGGTGGGAGGTGCGTGGAACCTCCACAGAGCGCTGCATCGGCTGGGGCTGGAGGAGAGGGTGGAGACGTTTGTGCTGTTCTCTTCTGTGGCGTCGCTGCTGGGTAACTTCGGGCAGTCGAACTACGCCGCCGCGAATGCCGCTCTGGACGCTCTGGCGCAGTTCCGAGTCCGTCAGGGCCTGCGCGCTGTGAGCATCCAGTGGGGCCCCTGGGAGGAGCAGGGTATGGCTGCGCACCTCCGCGAGAGCATTCGGCTCGGGGGCCTGTTGAGCATCAGCAATGACGTGGGTCTCCGAGTGCTGGGAGATGCCATGCGGCTCTGCTTGCAAGGTGGGCGCGTGGAGGACTCCTCTGATACGGGAGGGTTGCCTGTGGCTGTTGTGGTTTGTCAGCAGCTGAGGTGGAAGACTTTCATGCACAGATACGATGAGGTTCCTCCTTTCTTCGAGGAAGTATACAAAAATCAGGAATCCAACTTTGGCGTGTCTGCCGAGGTGATGCAGATGGTGCGGTCAATGACGCCAGATCAAGTGAAGGAATACGTCTCTTCGGTCGCTGCAGAGACAGCCACTAGGGCTCTGGGGAGGTCGGCTTCCGATCTGCCTCTCCTTGACTCCCCACTGCAAGAGCTGGGCATCGACTCCCTCGGTGCGGTGGAGTTCCGCAACGAACTTCAGGCGAAGCTGGGCGTGCGTCTGCCCGCGACCGTGCTGTTCGACTACCCGACGCTGAATGGCATCATCACCTTCGTGGCAAGGCAGCTGGTGTCTGTAGACACAAACGGCCGTCGAACCGAGGCGTCTCCGTCCTCTAGCACTAATCAGGAAGGGGTTCCTTCCAACGGAGCAGTTGTGCCTGCAGAGAGAGGTGATCCTAGCGGGCGGGTGGAGCACAAGCTGCCCATCAATGCCCAGCTGGAGCTCGGCCTCGGGTGGCGTCGGTATCTCCCTGCGTGGATCGTCAACACAGTGAGCCCCCATATGCACAGGTCAGTGAAGTGGTTAGAATGTGGAAGTCAGTCGAGGACTGCAGGAATATCAGCGAGTCTTTTGCATAGTGCAGGTTAGTAATGTGGGGGCAGTCAAGTTAAAGAGAAGAAAAACTGCAACAGAGCAAAGAAGGAGAGAGGATCGAAATATTGCTACGATTCTTGTCGTGTGTTCTGTTCGCCATACGTGCACTGCGCATCCCTTTGGTCCACTCGTGTTTTGTCTGAGTGCTTTGCTGTCCCTCGTTACACCCTCTCGGTCTTCCTTGCTTGCTGATAGGGAGTCTTCTGTCCACTGGCAAAAGCTGTGACTGGGTGCGTGTGTATGTGTGTATGTGCGCGCGTGTGTGTGTATGTGTGTGTGTGTGTGTGTGTGTGTGTGTGTGTGCAGGTCCTACTTTCACTCCATTCTGGAGTGTTACCTGATCTTCTTCTCTCCCGTCGATCCCGTGCTGCTCCGCATGGTGATTCGACAGATGAGCCGACAGCACCCGCTGATTCGCTCTCGGCTCAAAAAACTTCCTGGCAAGAGGACCACTCGGCCATGGTGCGCACACATTCCTTTGGACGTCGAAGCGGAGGCAGACGAGCTCCCACTGATCTCTGTTGTCGAGACGTCCAAAGAGTTCGAGAACTCCGTGCGAGTGAGCCAGAGGAAGACGATCAGCCGTGCAGATCACCAGCTCTGTGCCATCGCGTTGATCAAAGAGACCAACCAGGTCTACATCAACTGTCACCACGCGATCGCAGACGCCACCACTCTCACGCTGATTGCCCGTGCGATCGCAGTGGGATACGACGCAGCTTCGAAGGACAAGATGGCTTCGGAAACGGAGCTAGCCGAATTGGAGGAGCACGCGTTCATGCCTGCTTTTGTCGAGTGGCAGGAGTGCATCAAGCCCGAGAGACTTCCAACACCGAGGGAGGTTCAGAAGGGAAAGATGCACTTTGGTCTGAGGCCCGACAGGGGCCTTGGGGGGTTGATTCCGGTCTTCTCTGTGCGGAAGTACGAGGTGTTCGGGCCTGTGTACGTCGGAGAGCTTCCAGTGAGGCTGTCCCTGCGTATGCTCATGGTGGCTGTCTGGCTCAAGACAATGGGTGAGCAGACGGGTCACTATGAGATGACTGTAGACGAGATTGTGGATCCTCGGTTCACCGACTGGCTGCCGTCAAAGTTTCGCAATACGTGGGGCTCCCTTGCGACGATTGTCCAGGTGGGTTTTTCTTTTCGTCTTTGCTTGAGTGCATACGTGCCCTTGGCGAGTGTGATTGATTTTTCTGGACGGATTCAACGATCTGGAATGGGTGTCTGTATGTTTGTGTGTACATTCAGAGTCTCTCACTCTCTGTCTCTGTACACTCACAGCGTGTGGGTCTCCGAATAATGATTTTTACTCCTGCCTCAAGCAACTGTACTGCCCAAATAGAGGTAAAAGCCCTAGTAAAAACAAATGTTGAGGGATTGCATGTGTGGTCGAAGAACGGAGCAACCGAAGTCTGAATTCTTTCGTACCTGCTTCGCGTGATCTCTGTATCATTGCAGTGGAAACTGGAGTACAACAAAAAGCTCTCCGTGGTGGAGAACGCGCTGCAGCTGAACGACAGCTTCCGAGCTCAAATGGCACAGTCGCCTGTATGGCTGAAGGCCTTCGGGTGGACAACAGGAAAGATCCAGAGGTCGAGTGGGTGGGCATTCAACTTCATCGGCATGCCCGATCTGACTGAGTCCGGTGCCTCCATACATCCTCGACCACCGCCTTCAAAAAGCCCATGGCACCAGCGTGAGAGGTCTCTGGAGCTTCTGGTGGGAGTGACGCCGCCACACATGGGCGGTCAGGTCTCCTTCTGCATTCAGTTCGACTCCTTCAACTTCAGCCGAAAGAAGGTTCACGACTTCGGAAGTGAAATGCTGAAGCAACTGAGCCTCTCCTCTGCCGCGATCGCGGGGAAGGCGCAGGACTCAACCTCGGCACCTGCATAAAGTCTGGACTCGCTTTTGTCCATCCGCCTTCAGCTGACTGACTGACTGACTGTCTGTCTTTCTGGCTGACTCACTCTCTGACTGACTTACTTCTGCAACCTGGAGACTTGTGTGTGGCATCGAAGGGCAAAGTCTCCCTTCGAGCTAAAAGGCCTGTGACTGTTTCGTACAGCCGTCT
Source organism: Chromera velia (assembly GCA_018398765.1). Lineage (NCBI taxonomy): Eukaryota > Chromeraceae > Chromera > Chromera velia. The sequence goes on from JAHBMJ010001551.1 coordinate 9,057, forward strand.
TGCACATTTGACTTGGCATCTTGCAGAGCAGTCTTCTCTCAGCATTCCCTCTTCTGTACCTTCTATTTCCCCGTCTCCATCTCTCGTTTCCTCTATCTATTTGAATGCAAGCACGCACGTCTGGCTGGCATCTGTAGTCTCCCTCGGAGTCACTGACCGACTGGTTCAGTCTCTCTCTTTCTCTCTCTCTGCTAAACATTTTCTTCCTTCCCCCACCGTACCCTGTCGTTTTTTTCCATGAAGTCGAGCAGTTCTTTTTCTGGAGAAGTGTTCTCCTCTGCTGAAAGGAAATTGTACTATTGCGCCCTTGATGCATGTGCAGTATGCAAATAAGATCATTCAGCCGAACAAGGAGAGAAGGGAAGGTAGTGGTTCTAATGCAATGAGACGCGTTGAAAGAATCAGCGTAATCGACCGAATGAGAGCGAGAAGAGTGTACTTGCGTCAGACGGAGCGCCTTCCAATTCTACCGGCGCAGAAAGAGATTAGCTTTTAAGGAGGTCGAGGAGAATTGTTGGTTAGGTGGCGGGGTCGGTCGGGGTACGTATGGAGGGATAGGGAAGTGAACGCGCCAAGCGATCACAAAGTGTCGGAAAATTGTGGAATTTTGAATTGACTTTTTGCTTTGGTCGCATCATCCAGTCGGCGAGCGAGTGTCTACTGTACAGTGTGGCTGTTCTTGAGAGGGAAGACGGGCATACTTGGAGAGAGTGAGTGAAGTTTGACATGTGAAGTCGAGGCATCCAGTCCGTGTGTGGGCGCTGTGAGGTCACGGTAAGTTTGTGCACAGCGACTGGTGGGATGGATCACTGAGGAGCCACTGTCCTTCGAACTGTCTCTTTCTGTCAACAAAAGGGAAGTACATCACTGTGGCTTCATGGTCTTGTCCCCTCTTGTTTTGTTTTGCAACTTCGGTCAGCCCAGTTGCATCTGATTCCTTCCACTAAATCTCTACGCTGCTGCTGTGTGTTTGCATAAAACCAAAAGGGTCAAATCTTCATGCGCACGTGCATCGAAGGTGATTGCTTGATGTATTTGTACTGCATGCTTCATTCGTCGTTCTTGAATGAGAATGAGTGAAAGAATGTCAATGAGTGGGATTCGTAAACCGCATGGCCACGTACTGTGGCCGTCGGCAATTACCGGCAGTCTGTGCCTGTTTGATCCATTTGATCAGCAAGCGAATGCGTGTAAGTGACACTGTGATGTAGCACCAAAAGGGTCGAGCCTTCGTACATGCTACGTGCATCGGAGGTTCTTGTTTCATATTCATTCGCAGTCGTACTCTATCATTCTACGTTTCTTTTCGCATGCTTGAGGAAGAAGTTCATGTGCGCATGGGCGATGACCCCATGCACTGTTTTGAGTTCGCATCGCTCCCTGATTCCAAATCCACCTAGCTGCGTGTGATTCGATGAATCGCCAGCCATGTGTAATTTCGTTGAAAATCCGAATCGTTTTCCCGTAAAAGTACATCGAAGTGATCCATTCCATCCATGTGCATGGTCAAAATTGCCGGTTCAGCGCAAGATTGTGCTCTTCTTGCCATACAGACAAACTCGTTTGACTTGTAGCACTTTCGATATCAAGATGCGCTCCCTTCCGACTGGAGTTTTTGAGGCAGTTTTTGACGTACCGCATGTATACATGAGTGATAGTCATTTAATAGTCACACGGTCCTGTAAGCTAGCTTGAAGGCCTGCAAAGCTGGCTTAGCCTGGCTACAGAGTGGATAAAATAAAAGCTGTCAAGAAATGTACTAGCATATTTGTGATCGATGATCGTTGATGACTCTTGCTTGTAGGATCATTGTTATAAAATCTTTGCTAAAATGTTTCTGTTTAGGTGTTAGTTGGGGTATTTATGGATTGTTTTAAAAATTGTATAATAGTCAATTAATGAATCAATCAATCAATCGTAATGAATCAATCAATCATAATCAATCAATCATTAAATCAATTTAACATAAAAAAATTTATAATGTTTACCTTTATATAAACCACTGCAGTACTATGCCTAGTATTATGCAAACCTGGATCTAGACCTGGATGCAGAGATATCTATTAAATACCTCGTTAAATACTTTTTAAAATTTAATGAATGCTTCCACGAAGGCTGTATAGTAATTAAATCAGAATATGGTAAAATCTGCCTTTTTTTAGCTATTACCACTACCATTAAAACACTACTACCGTATAATCATAAAATTGGTAACCGGGCAGCCTAGCGGCCGCCTAGTAACCGTCCTACTATCGGTACTCCTAACCGTACTGTGTATTACACAGTATGGTTAGGAGTTACTACCGGCCCTTTTGAGCTAGTAGCGGGTTACTGCCAGTTTAGTAACCATGAGATGATAACCAGCAGACTTGAAGGCATATACCACTACCATGGTAGTTCAAGGAAAACCTCCAGTAAAAACAGTTGTTAGACGTATTTTAAAGTCTGACCACTTAATTCATTAGCAGTTTAAAGCCCTAAAATGATTATATTCAAATAATATATGCTATACATAATGATATACTAGTTAGAGTTCAGTCATAAAATAATGAACATTAAATTTTACTAGAATGAATTTTTAATGAATACTACAAATATGATTTTTACTAGTCTAAAATTGGTTTTGTAGGTTAAGTTTGACTCAGAATGTAGCAAAATCTGCCTTTTTTTAGCTACTACCACTACCATTGGAACACTACTACCATAACCACAAAATTGGTAACCGGGCGCGCCTAATAACCGTCCTACTATCGTTACTCCTAACCGTACTGTATAATAAATTGGTACCCTAATCTAGGTTTTTTCCAAATTAAAGTTATATCAGATTAAGTCAGGTTAAAAACTATCTAATTGGAAACCCGGGGCATGCCGCCTTTGAATAATACTGTGAATCGTTGTGAAAATCAAGAATTGTCTTTCATTCCAAGAATCCAAGTACGTATATCTGATCCGCATCGATTCTAAGAGACGTAGGGCAGGCGCTGAGCCATGAGAAGTGCTTTGCCGCCCACTGGCATAGAGAATGTGAGTTCACACACCACCCCTCTCTGATGTACTCTGACATTGGTTTGACGAATTAATGCTTCTTCGCACTCGCCTTCATTCATCACCTGAAGACATCCTCGATCACACGCACGCATCGATGCAAATTCATCATGATGTTCGGCTTCAAGTCCACAATGACAAAAGAAGGAACGCCAACATGTAAAGCGATACGCTTTGGCCCATGAGTTCATACATCGGCATACAAGAACGCATGAAAGGTTGACCCGTTTGGTTGAAAGCTTGACTGAATGCATGTGCAGATTGCCCGTCGAATGAAGGCGCGTGCTGACACGACACCACGGCGACCAACAGGGGAGAGATCCTGCATGGAATTTTGTCTTCTCGATGGACTATGTATCATGAAACCCAATCCACCCGTCTGCGATTCATTCTATCAATGCGGACACTTACAGGCCTACACGGAAGAGCAAAAACAGGGGCCACTCTTTGTGTCATCATTTCTTTGCCGATTGAATGACAACGAGCGGACTTCATCACTAAAGGCATTTTTTTGAGTGGAGGTCCACCGGTTCATGCATTGAAACAACACCTATGCACTCTGATATTTCCAAAGCTTCATGCCGTTTCTTGAGACATGGACTTGCTGTCTGGCAACTTGACCACCTGATGCACATGAGGTTGCTCAGCCGACTGTCCCTCTTCTCCATTTTCAAACGAACTCACGAGTGCTCCAACAGCAGAATCACGCAGTCGCACGTCTCTACAAGACAAACACCATTCCTTCTTTCCCTTCCCTCCACGTTTGCAACATCCTTCCCTCTCTGTCTCCTTCTCTCTCTTCATGTCACGACAAGCACAGAGGTCACCCCCGAATGTGGCCATCGCTACCGGGAGGATGGCTACTCCGTGCCAAAACGCGAAGACAATCGCGAGAGTGACGGTCTTGAAAAAGATGAGGAACACAGGAGAAGAAGAGAACCAAGCAGGCAACGCAGCCAAAACGACCGTCACTGCCCCATGGAAGACAGGAGGGCCCAGGGACGAGAGACCCTCGAGGGCCCTCTCAAGAGCCGTCTCGCCTATCGCGTGGTTGATCGCGTGACAAACATGCGCGACATAGTCCACCGAGATGCCTGCGCAAATGATCAGGATAACTTGGGTGAGGATGCTCAGACTGAGACCCCAGAGAGACATGAACCCGACCACCCCGACCTGCACCGCCGCCACACAGAGAAGAACGAACAGAGTGTCGGGAAGCCGTCGCAATAACAAGACGGTGGCAAGGGCAGCAGCGAGAAGGACCCCCGCCATAGTGACAAGAGTCGACTGGACAATCTGCAGATCCGATTCTGCGAGAATGAACTGAAGGACGTGAACACGGGCGGAGAAGAAGGGCGACCTCCCCTCCAGCTCTCTCACGTCGAGGAGATTCTCCGTCACGCAGGCAGAGTCACTGCAGTGCCTGGAAAGGCAGAAAGCCCGCCAGGAGACCAAGCCCGTCTCTGCACACACACACACACACACACACACACACACAGAGAGAGAGAGAGAGAGAGAGAGAGAGGGAGGGAGGGAGGGAGGGAGGGAGGGAGAGACAGAGAGAGAGAGAGAGAGAGAGAGAAGCACACACATACATACACGCACACACACGCACACACAGGAGAGGGAGAGAAAGAAACGGGAAGCCACATCACGCTCGCAGACTTATACAGCAACGTTCACGCAGCGGCAGGAGCAAGTGTGTGGGGAGCAGTACGCAGCTGCGCTCGCTCACACGCAAGGAGGGATAAAAAAGAAGAAGGGAGAAAAAGAGAATAAGGCGAGAAACCGAGATGCGACAACAAATACACAGTGGTGCGGACGAAACCTACACACACACACCTGCATGAATTCGTTCACACATATACAGACGGGGAAATAGGAAAGAGCTGGTCCGCTACGTCCCTTCTTGTTCGAAGACACCTGGACAGCCACAAATCTGGCTTCAAAAAGAAGAGGATTGGGTGACTACCACGGAGCCGATTTCCTGCCTGACTGACTGTTTTTCGGATCTTCCCATTTGAAGTGGTTTTCAAATGCATTCCCAAGGCCCCCCAAATACTCCCTCAATCTCCTCTCGAAGAATTCCTTCTCGCTCTCCCCAGACATCTCTCCGTCTTCCCCGTCCCTCCCGCGTCTCTCAACTGAGGGCAAGTACTCGGTCTCTAAAAAGATCGCCATGGGGGGCACAACCAGAGACATTGAACCCGTCTCTTTCACTTCCTTCAGCCAATCCATCAGAGAGTCTTGAGTCTCAGGACGCCACCACTCTGCACCTGGGTCAAACCAGATCCACCCAGGCAACCCCACTCTCTCAAAATGCGACTCGTATGATAGGAAGAAGGAAGCAAAACGGGATCCCGGCTCCGACAGCGCGTTCAATCTGATGCCGATATTCAACTCACAAATGCCCCACACAGCGAGGCCTGCATAGGCTAGCCAGGTCAAGAGAACGACCAGACGTCCGGGCACAGAGAGCAGAGCAGGGCCGTAAAAGTTCTGAACGAACTGGGTGAGGAAACCATGAGTGAAGCCGTTGGCAACACGTGAGGCAGAAATTGCTGATTCTCTCCTCAACGCAAAACGGCCCTTCGGACCCTCGGTGCAATCAGCCCCTGGAACGCTTGCAACAACCCAACGCCCCCCCTTCCCCCCCGCCCTTTTGTGCACCTCCTCGGCATCCTCAGCCTCAAGAGGCCTCACAGATGGACGGAGGTATTCTTCCCCCTTCTCTAGACCAGCCAAGTGCGCACACTTTGGGGGTGTAAGTCTCCCCGCAGAACCAAGGCATGCAGAGATCAATCCTGAATTTGCTGCATGCGCAACCTCCCGGGAAAGATAGGTGCGCTGTCTGACGGAGATGTCATCTAGGGGGGGAGGCACAGACCTTCTCCCAGGGCGGCTGGCAGAGTTGAGACTGCTCGGAGAGAGACAGACCGATGCAGCTGCGGCTGGAGGGCCCGTCTCCCGTCTGTCCTCAGGCCGATTCATCTCTCTTCCCTTTTCTTCTGTGTCCCCCCCCTTCTCTGCTGCCTGCTGTCCTCCCAAAAGATCGGATTGGACGATCGGTAGGTCGGGTGCTTCCTCGGGACGGGACGGGGTCTCGGACTCTGCTTCTGGGGTGTGGGATGCAGTGGCTGCAACGGCATCAGGGGTGCGTGGAGGGGTGCGGGGGTGCTCAGGGGAAGTAGAGCGCGCACGACTCCCTGCCCCCCCCTCTTCTTCACTGTCCATGCCCATAGGCATCGAGTTCTTTCTCGATGCACTTGTAGGGCCCTCGTGACCTCTCGAATGGCCGTTGACGGACTCCCTCTCCCCATTCCCTCCCTGATCCCTTTCACTGCTGTAGACAGTCCTTTCTCCCTGATACCCCCCTTCCTTTCCGTCTGCCTCACTGAGTATCTCTGCACCTGCTGTAAGACGGCGAAAAGGATTTGAAGACAAAAACCTCCACACAGTCCCAATGTAGCCCTTCTCTTCGAGGGCCTCCCTCCGGGTATCCACACCCAAACACCCCATGAAAAATGTGAGCACAAGAAAAAAACCAAGAACGAGACCGGCAATCATGAACGCACAAAAATTACGGATTGCAAATGAAGGTGTCATAAAACCAAAAGCAAAGCCAATCAAATCGGTTGCCGTCGTCATCAAAATTGCCGGACCCCCATCCCTCAGTGCTTCTGCTACTCTGGTCCTTGCCCCCCGACTACTCCGCCCCTTGCCCTCCCCCGCCTGGAGCATGGACAGAATCACAAACACATCATCAACCCCGATCCCAAGCACCAAGAAGGGCACAGCCAGATTCGGTGCTGTGAAGGGTAGACGCAAAAGAAAGAGGAACCCCGCTGAACCGGCTGTGGCCAGGACAGGCGCAAACACCCCCATGGTTGAGGCAAACGGCAGAGACCTGGAGAGGTCACAGCCCCAGTACCATGATGCCGCAATGGCATACACGACGAGCAGCACGGCGATGATGCCGTAGTTCCGGAGATCCGACACCGTCCACCCAGTTGTCCTCTCCAATTGATCGTCTGCATGCATGCGCGCGTGCGTCAGTGCGTGACTGCGTGGACTCACTAAATTTGATCAGAGTCACTGTGGCTTTCTGGAGGGGAGGTGGACTTATCCTTTCTTGTCTCCTAACTTCACCAAGGAGACGCAGAAGCATGGATGCATGTGCTGAGAACTTTGTGTCAAGAAGAAAGGAGCCGAAAATAAGGACAGAACGCCAAACAGGAAAGAAAAACACCGAGGGAAAAAAAGGAGGCAAAGCCATAAAGACACGAGGCGGGAACCAAAAGCTCTCTCATGATCTGCACATAGCAGAGGAGGGAAAAGGCTCGACCTATCTCCTTCTGATCGCTCTCTTCACGCTTTCTTTAAGAGCACTGCACAGAGAATCTGCCTCAACAAGCGAGAGCGAGCGAGCGAGCGAGAGAGAGAGAGAGAGAGAGAGAGAGAGAGAGAGCGAGCGAGAGAGAGAGAGAGAGACAGAGACAGAGACAGAGACAGAGACAGAGACAGAGACACAGAGACAGAGACAGAGAGAGAGAGACAGAGAGAGTCGCTGGGGGAGGCTGACCGATGGAACGAGAGGCATAGGCCTGCACAATCACCTCTGGGTGTTCTGTCCATTCAGGGCTCTCCAGCATGCTCAGGACCTGTGCCTGCCACTTGTGTGAAGCCTCCCTGCCGACTCTGTTGGAGTCGAGGAAGTAGAGGTGAAAGGCTCCATTGGCCTTCGAGATGAAAGTGCCGTTCTCACCGATCTCTCCCAGACTCCCTCCTTCATCCCACAAGCTCTTCAGGCGGGTGCCGTTTAATGTGCGGCGAGTGAGGTAGAGGTCGGCAGTGGGGGGGGCTTCAACAAGTTCGGCACCAGAGAAGCCAAGAAGGACATTCGGATAGATTCGGTCAGGGAGGACGGAGTGAACTGGCACGGTGATTTGGGGATACTGGTCGTTGTAGGGAAGTCCGTAAAGCGGTGACTGGGGAGGGAACATTTTGGGGACCGAAATGTCGAAGCACATACCTTCTTTGTGAAGGAGACAGACATCGTCAAAGGAAATTTCGCGCTTCCCGTCTCTTGTCTCGTCTTCTTCACCCCCGTCTCCCTCTATCTTAGAGGAGACGGAAACGGAGACGGAGGTGTTTCGGATTGCTTCATCCAGGCGAGAAATTTCTGCGAACGTGCTATTGGAAAGCAGGCCACCTTTTTCTCTCGCCAGGATGATCACATAGAGCTCTTCTGGCACGGCCCCAAACATGTTTTCGTAGGCTTTCGCATTCTGACACAGAGGAAGAAAGAGGGTGAGGGAATGAGTAGGGCGCTCAGCTGGACGTAACAGTACAGCAAGGTTATGTGCAGAGGCTAGATGCAAAAAGGGAGCAGTGGTATTCGTGCTCAGGTAGAAGGGGCAAGCGGGAACCGGAGCGCTTCCTTTCTGAGCTGACTCACTTCTTTCGAGCGAGAAGAGAGAGGTGCGTACACCTTGTCCCAGGCGCTCTCTGTCGTGGCATGAAAGAAGCCATATGAGAGACCCAAACAAAGCAAAAAAGGCAAAGAAATGGAGATGAGTGGAAAGTCAAAAGTGAAATGCCCGATTTTCCAGAACAGCCAGCGAAGCCCCCCAGAGACCCGCTGAAGAAGGTGAAACTTCCGTCTCCCTTCAGTCTGTGAAGACACCATTGGCCTGCGGCAAAGATAATGTTTTTGTCCGAAGACTGACTTTCAACTTCCCGCCACACTTTCAGTGGACAGTGTTGCCTTTAACTTTCCTTTCTGAAGATCACAGTCGCGACTCTCAATCCGATATGAAGAGTAGAAATGAGCAGAATGAAGAGACTGTCGAATCAGTGTCGATCCCCACCCAATTAAGCTCCCAGTTACAGTCGCTCGCGGCGCGGCGCCCCGGGCCGTGCCGGGCCGCGTGCATGCACTTGCAATGGCAACACATGGCATTGAGCAGCAACAATATTTTTCCGTGCAACACCTAGCTGACACATCCTGACACAAATTGAAATTTAACAATCATCATCGCGAAAATCCAATTGCAAGTAAAGTGGCACTCTGGACTCTCTGCTCACTCCGATGCTATGAGTGAAAGGAGGATTTCAAAATGGACGGTCGCAGATTTTGCTGAAGGACAGTTGAATCGAAGTGATGCAGCCCTCCGAGTGGGAGCGGCTACCGGCGTTTTATCGGTCCTTTCTTGTTACAAAGAGGACCTTCGGAACTGCCAATCGTTTCCAGGACACCCCAGTCGGCAGACAGCAGAGATTTGAAGAGTTTCAGAGGCTTTGTTTACCTCCTGAAAACGAGCCAACCTCAGGGGTGGGGCATCGCTTCGTAGAACTGAAGATGGAGACCGCTTCGCGAGCTTGACTTTGACATGCGTCGGCACGTGTGTACTGCGGGAGTGAAAAACTTTGCGTCCATCGTTTCTCTTTCGACGGTAAAGTACTGGGAGGCACACCCACTGGCTGCTTTGGTTTTAAGAAGGAGGAATTTATTCTCCTCAGTGGTAAGAGGTGTGAAAGTCATGTTGGAGAATCAATGATCTTTTTTCCAAACGTGAACTGCTCTGCAGAAGAAGATTCGAAAAAGTTTGGTCTTGTGAGAGCACCAATTTCCGTCTCAGTCGTTGCCTTCGAAAAAGAATACAGGGCAGTCATTGAGAACACCCTAAAGCTTTCCCATACAGTCTTGGGGCACCGAAACCATTGTATATCACCAGCCAAGCACAGTGTACGCGGATCAGTGCACAGTTTATTGATGTTGCTCGACAGCAAGCAGCATATTGCTAGGACCATTGAGTGGGTGTCTTCGGTGTTTCGGAAGTTGATGAGTCAGACATAGTGACAGGCACGGAGCATCTGCAGGTACGCAGATACCTCTTCCCGTCCCTCGCCTTCTCGTAGGCATCGTCTCTGTAAGGTGGACATCGTCTCTTGCGGTGCAAAGTCCCGCTGTCATGCTCTGACGACCCACGGACATGAATGCAGGAAGCACTTCTTCCTCCCCAAAGCCCTGTACAAGGCTTTCATCCGCCAGGTTGGTGTGTCTTCCTTCCGCATGTGTGCGTATGTGTTGTATGTCTGAATGTGTATTGTCTCACTGGTGGAAGCGACTATCGAGGAAGCAGTCAAGTGGAGAGGCCTCCAGATCCCCACTGCAGTCCCACGTCCCGGAGCTGCCAGTGCCCTCACTGTTACTGCAGCCTCTGAGCCTCCCAAGCCTGTGGGTAGTGTATGCCTCCAAGAACGCTTCTAGCAGCAGCGGCCGAAGTGGAGGGAAAGTGATGGGAGACTCGAAGGAGGGGGGGGGGCAACGTGAGAAGAAGAAAAAAATCTAAGACGACAGATAAAAAGAGATGGCCTACAGAAATTCACCGAAGGTCCTGTGACCCATCCGCTTCTTTGCTTAGATCGCACTTAGAAAGGCCCATTGACGGTATTTATTCCTCTTTCCAACCCTCTTTTTCTTTCAGCGTGGATAGGAGATCTTGTTCGAACTATGCTCCGGCAGCTCGCTGAGAAGGTGCGGAACGACGCATTACAGCCATTGGAGGAGGGTGAGGAAGCCATGGGAACAGAGCTCCTGGGACGCCTCGTGTCCGACGCGGGGATGCGATTCATGGAGGAAAGGAAGGTTGCGTGTCCCCGTCTCCCTGTAACATTTTCTTACGAGACTGCAGACAGTTACATACGGTAAAAGTCAGTCAGTCAGTCAGTCTGCTCCTTCCCGGCCCCCCCGGTCTCTCTGTTCATCTCTCTCCCAGCTCTCCTTTACTCTGCTTCACCCACCCACCCACCCATGAAATTGAGGAGAGATTTACCGTTTTTGCGTCAATCTTTGGACCAGAAATATTAGTGAACTCATTCGCTGAACGTCTGTCTCTTTGACTGTGTGCAAGAGGGTGCGACCTCAGTGATGCTCGCATACTTAATGGTGTCGGGTTCCTTGCAGACTTCCAACATGGGCGACTCGGGCTGGGTTCTGCAGAGGATGAAGAGGGCGGGAGAGAATTAAGACATCCGGATTGGAAATTATGGAAAGGTCTAAAGAGACAACAGTCAGTTAGTCATCTGCATGGGTGGTAGTCGGGCAGGCAGGGCAGGGTCGTAAGCATGTAGACAGACGGGCAGACAGGAAAACATGTAAGGAGGCAGAGATCAAAGGGACCATACAGTCCGCCGGCCTCAAGAAAGGTGTCCTCAACAGCAATCCGAAGTGCCTCCTCAACCGAAATGTACCTGGGGGGGGATTATCATAATTTTTGCCACACGTCGAAACTGACTGTACTGATAATTGAAACTTTTGTACTAGAAAGTCACTTTTAATTTTCTATGTATCACACTAAATTTTATATAAAAAACTAAGTCTTTAAAGCACTTGGAAAGATTCTATTTATTGTTTCTTACCTGCATAAAAGTATGAATAACTTTTAAAGATAAGGTTTAATGGGTTTGTGGTGTGTATGTTGAAAATTGTTGGACGTGAGTGAGGTGAAAGAGTTATAGTATGTTGATATATCAGGGAGTGATTGCAAACTCTGCAGGCGTAATGACAATGCGCAGTGTAATGTACAAACAAGCTAACTTTTACTTCTAATGGAATATGCCGAATCCGCACACTGATGTAAGGAGGGAGCATACAGCGGGCAACCCCCGTGAAAGGTAAGAATAAATATCTGCAAACAGAGCTGCCAATTTGATAATTTATGGTTTTAAAAAAATATACACTCTATATATACATTTTTTTATTTCATTTTTTAAACATCTTACTAAGCTTAAATAGTCTTAAATAAATTATGAAAATCAATTAGTTTAAAGGTTAAACTATCTATTTTAATGTTTTAAAAACTAAATTTTTCAAAGTCACTTTCCAGTACAACAGTTTCAATTATCAGTACAGTCAGTTACGAGGTTGCCGTTTCGTTCAAGGTGGGCAGTCTCTGAGTCTTGAAGGCCTTGTGGACGATGGGAGGGTATAATGCTCTGCAAATTATTCAGCATAATTAAAGAAGAGAGATGAAGAACGCGATAAGAAATTTACTGAGGGGTAAGAATCAACGCTGAAAGTTATGGAAAACCGACAAGCACCGGACTTGGCAAACCATCATTTTGTTTTTGCAGAGGCAAAAACTCTACAGAGAATCTCATTGACGAGCTTATCGACTTGAGGTATAATGTTACGGTCAGTCAGACCATACAATATAAACAGAGCTAGCTGCTCGACACACACTGAGTCTCTTGCTTCTCCATTCTTTTCCTAATTCATTTCTTTCTAACCGATTCGATGCTTCATAGAACTTACTCAAGATAGATTTGTTCTAGTGCAAGGAGGAGAAAGTGGGAAGCGCTGCAGCTCTGATGCTTAAACCAGAAGGGCAGAAGCTATATAAGTGGGAGAGAGGGGCAGATGGGGAGTGGCGAGTCGTGCCAGTCAACTTTGGAGCCAGACAGTCACGCCCGAGCTTCAGGAGGACTCATGGTGCGGGGACTCAGAAACCATACCTGGACATAATCATCAGCCCGTCGCTGGGGCTGCAGATTCGGTCACATAACTGCATCAGCGGGAGAGTTGCGGCGGCGAAGGACAAAAGGACCGAGCGGCTCAAATCGATCCTGATAGCTTACGGAAATTCAGAGGACGACGCCAATTTCATTGAAAGTTCTATGTCCCATGCTAAGGGCCGTTCGTGTTTTTGCTTCGATCGCGCTTAGAAACGATTCAAATGAATTGAAATGTATGCATCTACTATTAGTTCTTAAGAACACTGACGTATATAAGGAGGATGTGTATTAGAAAATAAGAAAGGCGAGTAAGGTACTATATCTTGCTTTTTTTGCAACACAGAAAGACGTACGTAATTTAGATATATGAGTAATCTAAAATGATTTAAAGTAATTTAGCTTAGTAATTTAAAAATTTAATAATATAGAATAATTTAGAGATTAAATTAGAGTAGTTTAACTTGAAAGTAATTTTGAAAAGTAAACTATAAAGTAATTTAGATACTAAAAAAGCTAAATTACTAATTTTGGTCAAACTTTGGACGTCAATTTCTTATAAATAGTAGTAAATGGTGAAGAAGTAGACGTCAAGTATGAGGTTGCATGAGAGAGAGAACTAGCAGCAAGAGCAGTAACCAGGACAGAAGGAAGAGATGAAAGACGTATAGGCCAGACGCTAGGAACAAACTTTAAGTCAATGCCCCCCCGAGACGTTTAAACTGCTATAAGTCTAGCTATAAGTGCTTATAGTTCTTTATAAATTGACGTGACGTACAATGACGTTCAAAGTTCTAGTCCAAAAATTGACCAACTTTGAAAAGTATAGTAATTTACCTTAACTTAAAAATTCTAAACTACTTTAATTTATTTTTCTAAATTACTTTAAATTGCTCCTAGTAGAATTACTCTAAATTACTCAGCTAAATTTAATACTATTTAGTAATACCTAGTAAATTACTGTAAATTGCTTTAAATTACTCATCTGAATTACTCAAACTTGCAGGGTATGTATAAGCCTGGGCCCTGGTACCATTTCGTTACTAGCCAGGCACTTTGCATGCATGCCTCTTCGTGATCCACCTGCTGCACTACCACACCCGCATCGATGAATGCACTGCCGCATGCCTGCAGGCCCACTGCTGGCACTGCATGCCTGCATCTTGCAAAGTCCCCTCTAGTTACAGTAATCGAAGCTGCCATGGACCCGAGACTCGCCCCCAGAGCCCGCCTCCGAGTCTGCGGATCTCAGGCGTCAATTTCCACTCTCTCTCCCGATCAGCTGCGGTTCCGAATGCTGCCACGCTGGTTTCCTCTCTTTCTAGTTCTCACTCCACTCCAATTCACTCCACTTTTGTGCTCTTTACTCGACTCACTACACTTCAAACTATCTGACTTCACTGCTTCTGGACTTCACTTCTACTGTTGCTGTGACAGTCAGTCTCGTTGCCAGCTTCGCGATTCGATCGCCTCTCGTGAAGACTCGAGACCTTCCTCCACTCCACTCCTGACTGCACTGCACGGCAAAATGTGCCGCTTCGACATCACGCTTCACTTCACTTCTGCACTTCTCACTGCACTGCACTTCAGTGACTCCCTTTTTGTGCTCAGAGGATTCATTTCCTTCTCTCCCTCCGATTTCTGCTGAAGGAATACAACACATGCTTCGAGAGGGGTGCGTGCAGGTAGGCCTGATGTTTGACCGTTCTTCTCCGTTCTCTTGAATCAAGTATGGGGGATTCTTCCTTTTCTGGCTTCATTTTCCCTTCATTTGGTCTGATTTACGCGCCTTCATTGAAGCTGCGTCGCTCCATCTTGTGCCCATTTCCTCACTCACTTCTTCAGCGGGAGTCCTACAGCCTTGCTTTCCTACACGTCTTTTTTCTCACAGAAGACTCCCCCTGTATGCTTCGAGTACCTCTTCTGCTTGTCCACTTTTTTTCTTTTTTCTTCCCTGGCCTCAGAACGCAATCGCAGGCAAAACAGGGCGTCCCTCCTGTGCAGCGAGCCGAGATACACCCACACGTCGAAGTGCGCAGTCAGTGCATGCAGGCACGGGCCTTTCTTCGACATTCGTTTGCAGCGGATGCAAAAGTCACAGCATTTCTTTAAGCGAGTAGGTGTTCTCTCTTCTTTCTCCCTTCCGGCAGTTGTGACAGGGATGAAAGATAGTCGCAGAGAGAGACGGCAATGGGCGAGTGTTCGAGTCATACTGCGAATTTAATTCACAAGAGAAAGGACAGGATCCATCAGGGGTGGGCACGCAGGCAGGCAGGCAGGCACGCAGGCAGGCATTGTGGCGGCAATTGGGAGCGCCTCCCCGCAGCAACAGAAACAGCGAAGAGGTAACCGAAAGGGAACAAAAAAAAAGCAGGACGCCGGGGGACTCGCAGTTTCTGCCCGCAACTTGCATTGTCTCTCTCTTGACAAAGTAGTTTTCTGACCCAAAAGAAACCTTAGAGCATTATTCTATTTATTTCTGTTTATACACACAGGGTGTCCGGTAACCCCAAAGGAGGGTGGGAGGCATTCACGAAAAGAGGGGGCAGGAAGAGAAGAAAAGAGGGGGAGAGATCAACAAACGAAACCCCTGTGCCCCCCTGCTCTCCACAGACGCATTCTCCACCCGCCATATCTGTCTGTCTGTGGGGTCCCCTCATTCCCCTCACGTCACTTTCCCCCCGCGGGAGAAGGCCCTCTTTGGACGAAGTTCAGAGCCGAACTCTCGCCTACTGCCGCCTGCATTCGACGGTACCTGCACACACACACACACACACACACACAGACGAAGAGAAGGATGAAGGCTGGGGGAAGCAAAACAGGAAGCGCGACAGGAGACATAAAAGTGTATAGACGAGGACCCAGTGGGAACCAGACAGCGAGCCAAAAAAAGGCAACTTGAAGGTCAACGAAAAGTGCACAGATCCCTTTACGCAATAGGACAAGGAAAGAGAAAAGTTGCATGAGGAAAAGGCAACGAAAAAGAGAAAAATAGCACATTTCAAAAAAGGCAAGCACGGATGAGAAGAGACAGCAAGCCAGCAGAAGAGAGCGAATCAAACCTATACCGGATGTCTACCTGCCTGACAGCCGTACGAGCGATCAAAAGAAAGGAAAAGAAAAAAGACGAGACGATCTGACCAGAGGAGTTCATCCTGCGTGCGTGCGTGCCTGCCTGCCTGCCTCGCTTACTCACTCACCCACTCATTCACTCACTCGCTGTCTTGACGGCCTGCCTGCGTGCCTGACTGACTGACCACCCAGCGACTTCTGTTTTTTGGAACATTTCCCTCTCACACTGAAACCCCTCGATCGACCGAAGAATTCCAAAAACGGCAAAATCGCCCTCCCCCGGCTGCGCCCCTCCCAGAAACACCCCTCCTCGTCTCTCGACTTCCTGGACGAATTGCCTCACTGCACCCCACATCGCCTCTCTCTCTCTGTTCTCGACCTGAAGGACGAAGGGAGGGGCACCATGAAGGACGGAGTAACAGAAGAGGAAGAAAGAGGTGAGAAGAGGAGAGAAATCATCGCATCTTTGCGCTCACTTCTTTTGCACACACCTATTCCTGCACGGAAAATTGCCTCTCGCATCCAACCCAACAACCTCATCTCAAACAGAAGTCACCATCTTCTGTCTACTTTTTTACCCTCTCTGTGTGTTGATCTTGGCACCGGACATTGAGGCACATGTACGGAGGTCGCCTTTTTTCTTTTTTCTTTTTTCATGATGGTGACGTCCTTGTATCCCTTCAGAGTTTTTCACAACAGAAAGACAACCTGCGACATCATAAAATGCATCCGTACCTCGACTCGCTCACGAAAACCTTCTGGGGCCCGTCGGACGATTCGAGTGATTCGACATGACAGTGTGCATTCCTATTGCTCCGGTATACCACTTTCGAACACTAGCGCACTTACTTCGTACTTCTTTCTTCTCTTCCGAGCTACCGCCCACATCACTGCTGTACCCGACAGGTGGGCCATCCACTTTTCCGCAAAGGAGAACTGGGGGTGCGTGAGGATGTAGTCGAAAGTCTCTGAGGCTTCCTGCGAAAAAGGGACACAAAACAACCAGAGTCTGAAAAGAAGGCCGTCGCACAAATGAGAGCGACGCAATTTATGGAAGCACGTGCGGGAGGGTCGCATGACAGGTCAGAAAGAATAAAAGGGGTCCTGCAGCCCAACGACAAAAGTCACCTCGAAATCCAGGCCAGCAGCGAGACGCTCAGAAACTTAGACAAACAGCGCATCAGTGAGGCAAACATTAGTTCCACTGCCTACCTGACTGACTGACTGACTTTCCAGGTGCGATAGATGTTCATGACGACCAGCTGTACGAGTACATCGTCTGACCACTTGATCCACCTCCGTTCGAACTCGTCCGCATGACCAGAGACGGAGGAGGGAGACGCGGAGGGACGGGAGGCAGAGGGAGCAGAAGAGGAAGAGGAGCTCCCGGAACCCTCTGTGGCTGTGCCGACTGAGGCCACGAGGGAGTGGACGATTCTCTTGCTGTCGATGAGAACCATCGGGTCTGCTTCTGGGTTGCTCTTTGATCGGAAAACAAGTTGGGGCACTTTCTTGTAGTCCTTTGTTGGTAGCCCCTTCAGCTCCTTCTTGTGCAGAGGGTGCACCTCCACCACCTGTAAGAGGACATCGGAGAAGGGAAAAAGGGGAGGGACTTTCGAGAATAACGCTAATTTCCTCTTCCTTCACTCTATGCGTGAAGAACAGATAGGAAGGAACTAGAGAGCCCTCCCAACTTTGCAGCAGGAAGGAACAGTCAAGGTCGGTGGAGAAGGCATGCACGGGCAGTCCGCAAAACAGAAGTTATGTCAATACAGAAGGAGTGGCAGGACGGGAAAAAAACATGCGGCGGATGAGCATGCGGAAGAAAACAAAAACGGGGACATTTTGGAAAAGACTCTTTCTTCTTCCTCTTTTATTCCGACTCCAGAACCTATCGACAACCCAGGAAGTCAGCCAGGCAATCAGAAAAATGCTGCTACACAGGAAGACGGAGGGTCGAGGAGCGAAAGACTTTGGTGGAGATTGACGCGGTCTTCGTTACCCGCCTACCTTGTATGGCAGTTTGAGGTAGTCGAGACAGACTCGCACCTTCCGGCAGAAGGGGCAGGACTCATACTGATAGAGCTCCAGGTCATAGTCATCCAATTTGAATCCAGGGGGGAGTTCAGACTGGAAGGAATTTTCAAACGAATCCGGAAGGGCCTCTTCGAAGGCTTCTCGGCACTTCTCAGAGAGCTTTCCGAGAAGCCCGGACGGTGCTTCCGTTCCTGTGGACAAATTTTCAGAAGCCTTCAAGGATGCGGCCTCTGCACATCGTGCAGGAGTCCGCTGTTTGGTTTCTGGCAGAAGGAGCGTGAAACAGGCGCCAGCTGAAACAGCGGCAGCAACAGGGGGAAGGACGGATCGACCTCGGCCACCGGATTGAAATGCCAACCTCCTCACAACAGAGAAGGCTCTGAAGGAATGGGCCATGCTGATCGGCTCCAAGTCTGCAGTCTGCTCAGTTCATTGTGTGTCGTACACACAGCTGCTCGACGCTCTGCGCAGAGCGCAGAAGGTATTTTACAGTCGATATCCTTCTAGGAGACGGTTAAAATTGTTTTCAAGACTCCCAACACTTCGACTCCCCTAAAGGAAGCAGGCACATATATACGCAAAACTGTTTTCCGGTCGCAAACTGTACACGAAGGTTTTCAACTGTAAGTAGCTTCGACCGCACTGTAGTACACTCAGTGTCCGACGATGTCTGACGACCAACGGAAAACTGAGAGGAGACGAGATTCGAGAAGAGGCAGAGACGTACGTCACACGCGGCGCGCGCGATTTGCGCGCGCGCCTTCGCGTCGGCTTTATAATTTGGGCGCGCGTGCATGGGCGCGTGGCCGCCCTGCCCCTGCCATGCCCCGCCGCGGCCTCCCTACCGGCCAACATCTCCTGCATGCATGATGCAGGATACCCCCTCCACAGGCTCCGAGGGTATGCCGGGGCCCTGAGAAAAAAATGTTGAGAAAAAAAAATATGTATAACATAGAAAAAGTTAGAGGAAAACAATGTTAAAGAGCAAGAATTCACCTATGACGAGAATATTTTTTCTGGATTGATTACGGTTCAATAAAAAATGATCGTTCAAAAAATGAAAATAAATAATAATAATTCTGTATAATAATGATGATGATGCTTGCCGTATATGTTGCTTGGTGGTCGCCCCCATGCACCGTACAGAGGGCTGGAAGACGCGGTTTGCCCTGTATGCAGGGGCAAAGCAGACGATCTACTGCACTGACTGACTGAATGCACAGAAACAAGAGCAGATCGAGAGGCTCTGAATGCAATTATAACCGAAATTGAAGCCAAATTAGACAGAGCCTAAGAAGGAGAGAGAAAGTGGTTGCTATCAAAAGACTCCACCCCTCTAAAACACGCCACACAAAGCGAATTGTTGGCACGAATGAAGGTCACCCTGACACTCAGACACTCACCCATACCGGCCCTGCGACTCTTGCGAAACATCTGTCTGCGCCCTCCATCGTAAGGCCTGCGGTTCGATGCATGTGATGGTTACTTACCTCTCTTCCCGTCTCACCTTTTGAATGCTCTTTTTCCATCTCCCACGTACATCTCCCGTCCCCCCTCTCCACC
The DNA here is from genome assembly GCA_018398765.1 of Chromera velia. Taxonomy (NCBI): domain Eukaryota; family Chromeraceae; genus Chromera; species Chromera velia. The sequence continues at coordinate 28,290 of JAHBMJ010001551.1, forward strand.
AGTCTTCCTGTCTGCCTCTACTGTCTGAGAGTCTCTGTTGCAGTTGTCGCACTCCTTCCACAGAAGGGAAACGACATCAGCAATTTAGAAAGCATCTTCTAGATGCAGGGTGTTTAGAGTTGTGAGAATGAAGCCCCCTCCCGTTGTATGATGTAGGTCTGACAAAGGGGTAATAAAGCATTATCCTAGACTCATGCACTGCATGATAGCCTATAGACCGATTAATAATAATAATGATGATGATGATGATGATTCAGGGTTAAATCCTAGATTCAGCGATGCCAAATCCCAAGCCACTAACAAGGCTTTCTCCTAATCCTAATCCTAAAGCTAGAAAATAAAAGAGAAAAATATATAAAATAAAGAATTAAGTCTATAGATATAATTGGGAATAATGAGTGCAATAAGGCTAGTTTCGACGTTACAGGGCTCAAATTTGATCTTAAAGTCTCTGATGCACTGCAATGCAAGGTTTATAGATAAGTTCTGGTTCGTCCAATACAAACTAGTATAGTCGTATATAGTCGTTGATACAAACACTTTTCTCATTCTTTATGTATTGCTCACACCTGGATACAATGCAATGCATGCAACGGATTAATTACTGCTTCCATGATTCTTTGCTCGTGAACGCGTGTCTTGGTCCAAGAATAAGTTCCGCGACCGTATGACGTTTCAACGGAGCCTTCCTTCTTTCCTTCCATCCTTCCCTGTCTCTCTCTTTCTCTTTCTCTTTTTCTGTCTCCCTCTTTCCCTCCCTCTCTCTCCCCCCCTCCCTCCAACTCCTCCTCTCTCTATCCCTTCCCCCCCCTCCCTCTTCCTCTCTCCCCCCCCCTCTCTCTCCCTCTGGCAGTGCATGTATCTTTCTCCCTCCCTCCCTCTCTCTCTTTCTCTCTCCTTCCCTCTCTCCCTCTCCCTCTCTCTCCCTCTGCATGTGTCTTTCTCCCTCCCTCCCTCCCTCTCTCTCTTTCTCCCTCCTTCCCTCTCTCCCTCTCCCTGAGGCTCTCCCTGTGCCTCTCCCTCACCCTCTCCCTCTCTCTCT
>JAHBMJ010001552.1:5030-29086 GCA_018398765.1 Chromera velia
GGGGGGGGGGGGGTGTCTGCCCCCGCTTCCCGTTTGTCTCCCTTTCACTGCTTGTTTATCTTTGTTCGGGTCTTTTCTTTGTGTTTAAGGCACCTTGGCCCCTGCCCCAGCACTATCCCCGGCTCTGTCTGGCCCCAACGCGTGAGTCTCCGTAGAATAGAAAGATGAAAGAACGAAGAGGAGCGGGCAGAATCCGATCAAGGCAGTGAGCAGGCCAGAGCGCTCGGCCGGAGCAACGTCCATCCATGGAGGCCGGGGTAAGGACGGAGGCAGGGGTGGCAACCCACGGTAGCCAGGCCGAGGCGGGGGGCCCGGCCCAGGGCCGGGCCCGACGGCGTTACAGGGAGAGGTCCAAGCGACCATGGAGAGCCGAGAGCAAACTAGAGCAAGCAGAGACTTTGCGCTGAGTAAAGGCCACGACTGCCGGGGTCAGGGCTAGGGCTGGTGGCGCCATAAGGGGGCAGGGCGGGGCCCGAGGCCGAGGCCGGCGGCGTCACAAGTGGGCCGGGGCCGGTGGCGTTACAAGTGCCACTAGGCCGGGGTAGGCGGCAAAGGAGCAGAGAATCTGGTGGGAGGCTGGTGGGGGAAAACGGTGAGGAGTTGGGACAAGAAAAGTGGATTGGCTTGTGTCCCGAAGGGTGTCGGTGGTGGTTGCACTGCTCTTTTTGCCTCATTCCACTCTTTTTCCTGCCCAAAATTTTCGGTAGTGCCGTGATCCCCCCCCCTGATAGTTAGCGGAAAAAACAGGTCTGATTCTTCCGGTAAGGGGGGGGGGTCAAAAATTTTTTTTGTCGGAAAAAAAAAGAAGTGGTCCCAATCGATTACTAATATCAAAACAACCACTTTTAATTTTTTTCCGACAAAAAAAATCGGTAAACCCCCCCCCTTACCGGAAGAATCAGACCTGTTTTTTCCGGTAACAACGAGAAGGGGGGGTCACGGCACTACCAGAAATTTGAGGCAGGACGGAGAGTGGAATGAGGCCAAGAGAGCAGTATAGCCGCTACCGGTACCCTTCGAGACGCCAGCCAATCCACTTTTCATGTTCCAACTCCTCACCGTTCTCCCCCATCCGCCTCCCATCCGGATTCCCTGTATGTATGTGTGAGAGTGTATGCATGCACGTATGTGTGTATGTCTGTGTATGTGTATGTGTGTGTGTGTGTGTGTATGTATGTGTGTGTGTATGTGTGTGTGTGTGTATGTGTGTGTGTGGAGACAAGTCCTCAGGAGCTGGTTTCCAGATTGTTTTGAAACCTTTTAAATTTTCTTTTTTTTTTTTTCTCCCTGTTCTTGCTGTTGTCTTTAACTCTTTTCCATGTATATGTCTTTTGAATGTACGTTCAGGTAAATCCACCTGAGGGAAACACCATCTCTGAGTACCCATGTAGAAGGTAGGTCCATCGTACGGCATTTGTGTCAGTGGCTTGTTCTTGGTCTGCCAGGCTCTCAAAGCTCTGTTTCTTTTCCGCCTTTTCCGTTCCTTTCTGTTTTGAGTCTTTCTACTGCGTCTCTGCGGGCGTGCATCTTAGTGTGTATACATGTATATATGTTGGTGTAGGTATAGGTGTAGGTATAGATGTATGTGTGTGTATGTATATGTGTAAATGCGTGAAAAGGGGGGTCCGTACATGCTGGAAAGCTTTTTCATTTCGGCACTAGCTCTTGCTGCTTGTGTGTTTGAAATAATAAGCCTGCATGCCCCTATATTCCAATCAGGACATAATTCATGCATGCAGGTGTGTGTGTATGTGTGTGTGTATGTGTCTATGTGTGTGCGTTTGTGCGTTTGTGTATGAGAGAGAGAGAGAGGAAGAGGGAAAGAGAGAGAGAATAACAAAAGTAATGCCAACATGTGGTTCTGCTTCTGGTGACCAGCATGTTTTTGTGAACGTGTGTTTGTATGTTTGTATGTATGTGTATGTGTGTGTATATGTGTGTATATGTGTGTATGTGTGTGTGTATGTATGTGTGTGAATGTGTATATATATATGTGTATGTGTGTGTGTCTCTGTATGTGTGTATCACAGTGTACTCTCCCTCTCTCGGTCTCCTTCCGTCCCAGCGCTTCTCTGCCTGCTCTTTTCCGGGCCGGGCCCATGTTCCTCTCCTTCCCCCACCACCACCACACACTCTGTCTGTCTGTCTGTCTGTCTGTCTGTCTGTGTCTGTCTGTGTGTGTGTGTGTGTATGTGTGTGTGTGTGTGTGGTGTCTTTGCCTGCATAAGTACATATGTGCACGCGTGTAAAGCTGTATGAGGGAGGTGAATAAAACGTAGAAAACGGTAAAGAAGGAAGAAAAACAAGAAGATATGCATCTGAGGCCTTGTGTGTGTGTGTGTGTGTGTATGTGTGTGTGTGTATGTGTGTGTATATGTGTCTCTGTGTGTATGTGTATATATGTGTGTGTATGTGTGTGTGTAACTGATGTGTGTATATTCTGTTTTATGATTGAAGCTAGAGTGGACTTCTACTACGTTGTGCACAACAATTGCTTCAAGTTCAGTAAGTCATTGGCAGCAAGTCATTAGATATGCGGTGCGAAAGATGCTGTAGGTTTCAGTGCCAACTTTTAGAGCGGTACACACTGGCAGGTGAAGGTGCATCTGTATCCATCCTAGATGGTATCTTATGAATGTTTATTTATACAAACAACTACTCACCGTTTTATGCCTGTAAATTACTTTAATGTTTTCATTTCTTTAACTGTTTTCATTTATTTAAAGCAAATTTCAAACATGAATTAGACCAAATTTAAGAATCAGTTATAGTATAATAAATTTTCCGTATCTTATTCATATATATATACGTACGTGAATGCTATATATTCTGATAGTTGAGCTTATTATAAATACAGTTTAAACAACAAAACGATGTTTAATATCATTAGAAATTGTTTTAAAATGCTCTAGAAAATATGTATATACTTCATAATTTTGGAGACCGTTTGGGTGTTGGAGACCATTTTAAAATTTTTTTCCTTGAATGCATAGATGGCTTATGGAAAGCGAGACATGGAAGAGCAAGCAAAATATGCTGCAAAATTATGAGGAGAAGGAGAGGGTTATTCAGCTGAAAGGGCAAACTTATGGTTGACAATGTTGGAGATGCGAATATCGAGGGCCTGACGCCACCTGATCATGAGACTAACTTACACCAAAGTAACCAGACTACAGATCGACTCTTATATGCCGAACCTTAAAGTAAGTCAATAGCTGATTATACTAACACATACATATTGATATTTTCATTGACAGGGGGTAAAACAATGTTAAAAATATAATTCTGTCAGCAATTTTATTATATGCCCCACACCTAATAATGTTAGTATGCATAACCCTAAAATTTTATACATAGAATTGGATATTATATTAGCCGGCTGCAGGAAAAATTTTAAATAATGGGAGGTAGACTCGGGCTACCTCTCGATATATGACTTCGGAGATCTGTGGGGGTGTGGGGGTATGGGGGCGGAGAGGCCTACCCCGCTGGTAACGATGGCCTGCCAAAAGGCCCATAGTAGGCTAGTATCACTAGCGGGCATGCCCTAGGCTGATAGATAAACCAGACCTAGGTCACAAACAGTAAAGCACGTGGTAGGACACGGAGGCTAGGATGGTAGTTCTGGTGGAGCGACACAGATAAAATATTGGAAGCGGAGCCGGAACTAAGGCTCAGTCATAGATATCCCAAAAGCAAGCGACGGCCTACAATGGTGGCGCTTGCTGACAGTGTGTCTGCATTCCTTGGTTGGCGCCGCCTAGGGTGTCACAGATATAGCTATTTTGCCCTCCAAGGCTTAAGGAGCACACGCGTAGAATCAGAAATTCCGTGAATATCACAGAAATTGGGAAGGGTTTCTGAACGTCAGCTCTTGGCCTCGAGGCAACAAGGAAGAGAGTCGCTCAATCTGTATGCTCAGAGTAGCGGATACCTCAGAAAGAATCCGAAATTTACCCACCCACCCTCCCGGTAGATCTCCGGGCCCGGCCTGAATTCCAGTCTGGGCAAGCACCGAGACGGTGTCCCGGTGTACCGTTCATCATAACTGGTTGGGTGTGTCTATCACATCATATAAAGATGTGAGTGTGCTAGATCGGGGGTGGAGAGGCCTACCCCGCTGGCAACGGTGGCCTGCTAAAGGGCCCATGGTAGGCTAGTGTCGCTAGCAGGCGTGCCCTAGGCTGGTAGATAAACCAGACCTGGGTCACAAACAGTAGAGCACGTGGTAGGGCACGGAGGCTGGAGAGAAGATTCGTCCACATCGATCGATCATACAAACTTGCGGGCAAAACGGTACATATACATACATACATTCTGCAAATAGCAAGCCATGAATGCACGCGCATGATAAGAACCGGTTGGGGGGACGTAAGTCATGCGACGTCCGTCCCGGCCTACGCTCATATGCATGCGTATCCACGGCAACACCGGTTTCACTTCGATCGAACCCACTCATACCCACCCTAGGCGACGCACAGTGGTAAAAAAAAAAAAAGAATAGACATGTCAAGATTTTGTTTTTCTTTTTTTTTTTTTTAGTCTAGTGGTCAAAGGTCCAAACAAACTTAGCAAAGGTAGGTTTTGTAGTTAGATGTGTTTTTGTTATATGTTTGGCACTTCCAATAAAATAATAGAAAAAAAAATAAAAAAGATTAGGCTTCTCCAGATTTTTTTTTTCTTTTTTTTTATCACTGTGCGTCGCCTAGTACCCACCACGTTCTTACACTTTCTCAGCAGTCATTCTTTTCAAGTATTTTCGAGATATTTCGGGCATTGGTTGGCATTAGAAAGGGGCATATGCTATGCATTGATATCGAGCGTGGAATCTTAATCTTAGAAAGGGGTGAAAGCTATGCACTACTTATACTTAATAAAAGGAATCAAAAGATTCTAAACGTAACTATCTAAGGCTTCCAAGCAAAACATACAATGTCATGATACTATGGCTTGCTTTTGTAGCCTAGAGGTTAAGATACAAGGCTATAGACTGAACGACCCGAGTTGAAAGCCTACAAGATCCTGTTTTGGAGCCTTATCATCCATCTGAAGCAGCGCAACGAACCATACACACAAAAACCGATTACTACAAGAATTACCGAATAATCGCCGCGTGTGAAAGACTTTCGAAAGACTGCAATCAAATCAGAATGATCGTTAAATCATAAAAAATCTCCAGGCTTCTGAAATTAATCGAGTCTGTCACTGGAGATTGACCTGAACCACCCCAGCAACATCAACCTCTGAAGAGCCTTGAAGAGCCTTGATTCTGGCCCTTGAACCCTTGTAAGCACTCATCAGCGCCTACCCCACCAAGTAGACTTTAATAATATATTATTCTAAATATTGTTTGATTGTATGGGTTTTAATTATTTGACAATGTATCAAAAGAATGCAGTGCTTTATAGACATACAAGGATATACAAAGCAATTAAAAAGGCAATATATATATATATATATATATATATATATGCAGCTCTATGTGCTAGGGGTGATTCCAATAGTTTTAAATTTTTAAATAAAGTGATAACACCTCCACTTTAACTGTAAACTTTAAATAAAATTAATTTTCCGTTTAAACACTTTAAAACTACCCTAGACTACCTTGCAAAGAAGGCTAAAAAAGTTGTATTATCTTTCAGTTTTAGTTCCAACTTTTGTTCTTTAAGTGTTTTAATGTTTTAATTTAAAGTGAAATCATCGTCACTTTAATGTAAATAAATATATTGAGATCACCCCTAGTCTATGTCACGGTGTGATGCAAAGCAACCATTCTATATTATTTTAGTATAATTTTATATGCTTTAAACTTAGCTTTTACGTTTAAATCCTTGAAGTTTAAAAGCTTTATCTTATAACTGTACACAGTACTTTTTTTCTATAGAATTAATTAGTGCATACTTTTGCATGTGTGTCCAAATTTAATAATTTTAATTTAATACACACTAAATGTTACATACTTCAAGTTTGATGTGTATAACAAAGGGGGGGCTAAGAGTAATTGTTATATATTGCACATATTATATCCTAGATTGCCAGTGTGTAACACTACACGATTTGTGTAGATTTATTATTTTCTTTTCAAGCAATGTGAATGAATGAATGAATGAATGAATGAATGAATGAGGGTTAAATCCTAGATCCAGCGATGCCAGACCCCAAGCCACTAACAAGGCTTTGAAGACAACCCCATGTCATGCAAAACGCTCACTCAACCTAGGTTCCATGGGGCATTTGAAGGCTTGCAAGACTAGGCGGCTCCTTCGCTTTCTGTCTCTACCAATGTACGAACAATCTGGATCGACGTTCCATCTGTCTGCATCACTGCCTTCTTAGTGCACTCAGATCTTTGATTCCTGTCTGGAGACTGGAGTGGGTGTGCTTCAAGCTGACTGATGCTGTCAACACTCCAGTCCAAATGAATCAGATGGCATGAGACACACCGGCAGGTAGAAGACAAGAAGCAGTGTCGAATCGTAGAGGAAGGACTGCTGAGTCACTCGCTGCGGGTTGATGACAGTGACACGACAAGTGAGCAGCAATGGGAAGAGGAAGAGGAGGACGACGGCCGGTAAGAGCGACCAACAACCATGTTGCCAAGAAAACAAAAGATGAAGCATCGCAAGAACGGAGGACAGACTTTTTCTGTGTTTTGATTTCTCGATGAAGCGCGCGCGCGCACACACACACACACACACATGCACGTACACACGAGGCGGATGGAGGAGTTCCACGCCCCCCCCAGTGATGCGCAAACACTGTGTGAAGCTCTGCCAGTCTTCACGAATGTTTCTCATCTAAGCTTTGCTCTTCCGTCTTTGTTGTTTCTGCACACTCCAAAAGGCCGAGTCGTTTTGCAGACGCCGACGCAAACGGCATCTCACCCTCCACATTCCCCCCATGCCCCCCCCCTTCCGATCCATACACACAAGAGGCAAGGTATTTCTCCCCCTCGCCCCTATACCCCCCGACTCCATGGAGCTCCTCAGTCGGGACACACCGATGCACTGCACACCCAACATGTGTAGCATTGTTCCACATCATTTGTGTAAAGTGCCCCACTCGCACGGAGCTCTGAGAAAGCCCCATCCCGGTCCGTCTGTTGCACTCTTCACTCGGATGTGCACTACAGGATGACCCGAACGGCGCATATCTGTAGCACGCGACCTCGGCATGCCACGCGTCCACCACATCTGCCCCCCCCGGTTCTGCTCCCTGACCCCAGGCAGAGTATAAATTCTCCCCCACTTTGTGGAACCTCCCGACCTCATTTCTGTCTCTAGGGTCTGATGGTTTCACGTTACAGAAATTGATCAGATCGAGGGCCTGGAGGTAGTCGGAGGCGAACTCTGCAAGGTCGGAGTCCCAGGAGAGAGACCCGATGGCTGCCTCATTCCTCAACCCGTTGTGACGATCTAGGGCACCTGCACCACAAAGAGAAGCAGATGCATAAATAAGGATATTTACACGAAGGCTGGTCCGTGTTGTACGCCAAAAATCACGAGTTGGCCCTACATACTAACGCACACACTCACACAGAAGGGCAGGACAGAGAAGGGAAGGAGGAAGGAATGGATGGAAAGGGAAGAGAGAGAAAATGGGAGGGTGGTGAAACACGGGGAGGAGAGAAAGAGAGAAAAGAGAAGAGAAGAGAAGAATGCGCGCAAAAGAGACGCAAGGAGACTGAAACATTTTGCGTTGGGGCGATTGCGGTCTCCTGCGAGGCGAGGGAGGAGGCATTGAGTGCGAGAAAGAAATTGACTTGACAGTTTAGCGTTTCAATGCGGCGACACTGGGCGATGTGAGATGGAACTTAGACAGCGGACAGACAAGTGTTCCTTTCTTTGGCGTTGACCTGACCCGTTTCGAAAGATGAGAGCCCCTCCATTCCGTTCTCGCCCCCCTGCTCCTCGTCCTGTTCGTTCAAAATTTCAGGGCCCTTTGTGTCCCCGGACTTGCCCCCTTTCTCCTTCTGCGTGAATGTGACATTTCTGTCCATCAGCCCTCGCCCGTTGTGCAGTGAGATAGAGCTCTCTTTAGACGCAGATCTGAGGAGCAACGAAGTCTCACCCGATGCAGGCGAGGAAGAGGAGGAGGAAGAGGAGGAAGATCCCCTCAGAAGGGGAGAAGAGGAAGGAATGCCGTCCCGTCCTGCACACACACATAGCAAGCAAAGGGGTTCACTTCTGGAGGGAAAAGGAAGATAGATAAGAGCACAGGGCAGCAGTAAAGCGGCACAGTTGAAATTACGAGCGCAAGCTGTCCCCTAACCTTGTGGTGTGTTGAGAGGAGACGGCGTCGGAGAGGAGTTTTTTTGGATGGATACGCCTGCAAGACGGCTCTGCAGCCCCTCGTCCTTTCCCTTCGCATCCCGGCCAACAGGGGAGGGAACTGGACTCTCGGCAGCTCCTTCATGAGAGACAAGCAGACAAAGAACAAAAAGGAACCCTGTGAGCCCCGCCAGCGGCATCTGAATCTTCTTTGTTTCTTCGTACCCAAAAAAGGAGACGGCAAGCAGTGAGGCAACTACTTTTATGGTGTCTACTCTATCAAGAGGAGCAGAGAGAAGAAGACAAGATGCCTCAGATGCCACTTTCCATTTGTGTCACCTAAGTCATGCTTCTTAGGCCCGACTGATGGGGAGTTGGGACGTACACTCATTCAAATCCAAAAAAGACAACAACATATAGTCTCCCCCCGAAGCATTGCTCATCTGCAGTTAATTGACGGGTCCGACAAATGAAGAACGACACTTGCGACTTCCCCCAACGTAAACTGCTAGGTCGTGCATACAAGGGAGATTAAGGGGTGATGAATTCGACAGAGCGCGTCAAACGGGAGCTCTATGGAGCTCTAGAAATCACTAGACATCGATTTCTGGCCATCTTTCTCGCTGCTTTTCAACTTTTGCCGCGCGCCCCCGCACCCGCGCGCCGGCGCGCTGCATGCCCTGCGCGGGGCGCGCCGCCCTAGCTGATTCTCTTTCCTTGATGATTCCCCCCGAATTAAGAGTCCCGACCAAGTCACACAAAGGCGAGCTCCACTCATCTATACAGAACTGAGTCACGCATAACCTTGAGTCTCTTTCTCTATTCAGATGGATCGACTCCCAGCAGATCACTCGAGTTCTTCTCCCCACGTGGATCAAATGGGGCGCAATTGTGAGAGTTTCGAGATACACTGACGACCGAAGCAATGGATGACCTTCACGTGGTCCCTTCCGACTGGTATTCTTTCGGGCGATCCGAGCACGGCGAGATTGGGCGGCCTCTGGTCCCAGGGAGAGATGGAGAGGCCTCTGTAATTGCAAGGTGCAGTGCAGTGCCTGGTCGCCTCTCTTTTCGTGCAGGGTCAGTCTGAACAACACAGCTCAGTATTTGACCCTCTGATATGTTGTTTGCATCTTTTGAACTGTTGCATCTGTTGCAGCTCCAAGGAATTGGACGTGGTCTCGGTCTCTTGTGGAGCTTTTCACAACTTGGCACTAACACGAGACCGCCGTGTGTTCGGTTGGGGCCTCGCAGACTCTGGTCAGCTCGGACGGGTTCCGAAAAAAACAACGGTAGTAACACCAGTCAAGGTTCAAAGCGTGGCTGGGAAGAGACGGAGTGCGCGTAAAAGTGCCTCGGATGTTTTCGTGTTCCGTCGGGGTAACGCTGAGGTTTTGGATGTTTCGTTTGTCTCCCGACGGCTCGGCCTCCTTCCCCCGTCTTCCCCATCGTCGTCAAAGGAGGAGACGGCAGTGGACACGTCCGAAGTCCAGGTCCCCGCTTGTGCCAGTGATGAGCTCTGCCTGGCTCTGAGTGCCGGGGCCTCGTTGCATGTTGGTCCATCGCGAGGGGGGGAAGAAAAGGAGGTGGGGTTGGAGAAGGAGACGGGTAAAGGGGGAAACGAAACGGGCCACGGAGGGCAGGGGGAGGCAGCAGAGAAAGAAGAAAAAGGGGAGCAGAAGCCTCCACAGGCAGCAGCGGACGTCCCTTCTTCATCTTCTTCTCCCTCACCGGCTCCAGGTGTGCCCCGTTCAAGTGCCGCTGCCTCTGCCTCTCTTTCTCTGTTCCCTTGTGAGTTCGAAAAGCTCCGAGAACAAGAAGAGGAAGCCAAGAAAGAAGATGAGAGGCAATCCTTGAAGGAGACGGACTTGTGGATAGGTTCCTTTCTAACAGAGGAAGACGAACCCCCCCCAGAGGGCCCGTCGTCCCACAGTAGACCAGAGCCGCTTCTCCTTTTTAGAGACCTGCACATCCCCCCACTTCCCTATTCAGTCCGCAGATACGCACAAGCGCATGAGATCCAAAGAGCTACCAGCAGCCATTCCGCTTCCTCGCATATGCACAGAGTGAGAGACGAAGAAAGTGTGGCATTCCTAGAGCAACCGCAGTTGCTCCCTTTCTTCTCAGAGGCCACATCTGTCTCGGCGGGACGCACACACTCCCTGATCTTCTCTACAGGCCCAGCAAACAGCACGGGCCACGGCATGTCCCAATCTGCCTCTGCCGGGTTTCCTTCTCTCTCTGTGAGTACAGGGGGAAAAAGGGTCGATCCGGGGGAATCTCTGCTTCGGGGTGTCTGGAAGGCGGGGGTTTTGCAGGGGGAGGATGCAGAAAGGAGTGCGGCGATTGGCGACTCGAAAACCACGGGGGGGGACAGAGAGAAAGAGAGGGAGAGGGAGAAAGACCCCTCTCTTGCTGGAGCAATTGAGATGACAGTCAGGGTCAGTCCGTGAGCAGATGTGCTTCTCTCATTGCTCTTCTCTCAACATGCATTTTCTTTGCCTCAGATTCCTTTCTCTTTTTTTGTTCGTTCGTTCCTTCTTTCGTTCGTTCGATGTGTGTGTCTGTGTCTGTGTCTGTGTCTGTGTGTGTGTGTGTGTGTGTGTGTGTGTGTGAAAGAGAGAGAGAGAGAGGATGGGAGACTTACGGCGACAGGCGTTTTCTCAGTACCCCTGGGAACACGAAGCTCAGCTGCGTAACAAAAGTCTTTGTATTGCCAGTTTGCTTCCTCCCTTCTATGCCTGGACAGCAGGGCAACCATTGAAAAGAGGCATTTATTTATTTTTTCCTTCTGCTGCATCGTTTGTGTAGATGTTTGAGTGACTCAGTGTCTTCGTTTGCTTCTCCATTCCATCAATGCAGGGAGAGCACAAGAAGGACAGAGGGCAACCAACTCTTGCACGATTGCCGGGTGATGCCTCTTTCTCTTCTTCCCCTTCTCTTACCGTCTCTCTCGGCCCCTCTTCTAGCGGAAGTTCTTTCGCGTGGGGGAAGGGGGATCCCTCTCTTCTGACTCTGACCTGTGCCTCATCTGCCAGCTCTGGATTTGGCAGTACCCCGGAAAGTGCCGCTGCGGCTGCAGAGAGGCAGTGGGTGTCTGGGCTGGGAGAGGGAAGAGGGAAGGAAGTAAGGGGAAACAACGAAAAGGACAAGGACAAAAAGAAGGATACACGAGAACAGAAGGAGAAGGGTGGGGACGCTGCTGCGGTTTGTGAAGTTCAAAAAGTTAAAGGGGAAGCGTTGGGAGACGCAGAAAAGCGAGAAGAGCACGAGAGAAGTCAGGTTGTCAAAGAAGGAGCTTTGAAGGAAGAAAACGCAGAATCGTACTCACAGGGACCATCCCCATCCTCAGCTACTTCTCCCCCCCCTTCCTTTTTGTTCTCACGTCTCGTGCCTCATCCTTTTTTTCTCTCCCAAAGGATCGCTGTGAAATCCCTGGCGACTGGAGCTTCTCACGTCCTTGGAATAGACAGAGGTTCTGGAGGCGTGTGGGCGTGGGGGTGGGGGGAGTACGGTCAACTTGGGATCGGAAAGCTTGGTTCAAGCTCTGTTGTGCGTGTGTCTCCCTGCAAGGTTGAGGGACTCATGGAGATTATTCAGGTTGGCGGAAGAGGAAGAGAGAGGCAGGAAAGAGAGGCTGGGTGGAAGGACGTGCAGAAGATAGAAGGAGGGAAAGCGAGACAGCGATGTGAAATGCCACTCCACAATTTTTTCCTTCAAGTGCCGTCTCTCCCATGTTCTCCTCGTTTCTTTCTGCAGATGGGGCAGTCGGAAGGGAGGGAGGTATTCGTGTGCTCATGATATGATGCACTCACTATTCGTTCTTCTTCTCTTGCAGGTCGCTGCGGGCACAGCGCATTCGATTGCGCTTCGGTCGGACGGCTCTGTTTTTGTGTGGGGTTCCAATAGAAGAGGACAGCTGGGGCTCGGGTGGTGGCCCTCCTCTTCTTCTTCTTCTTCTTCTTCTGCAGCAGCTGCAGAGGCGGGAGACGGGAGCGAGGAGACGGCGAAGAAGGAGAAGGAGGGAGAGAAGGTGGAGAGACGTGTTTCTCTTCCCTTCTGTCCATTGGAGGATTTTGTAGAGTCTCTGCCTGCAGAGGGGGGAGAAGGAAAGGTCCCGATGGTCCTTGGGACAGCCAAGCCGTGTCCTGTGACTGCACTACAGCCTCTGGTGGTGTCTGCAGTTGCGTGCGGGGCCTTCCACTCCGCTGCGTGCACACGCGACGGGAGGGTCCTCTGCTGGGGCCAGGGGAATTACGGCCAGCTTGGGTTTACTCATGACCCTGCAGTCAAAGGTTCGTAGATAGGGAGGGACTGTGATGCCTGAGAATATTCATAGAAGAGACGGTACTGCATGGGATGAATGGCGATGGCAGAGAGGAGATTCTATTATTTCTCGGAGTACACCTATTTGTTGTGCTATTGTGCTGCTTTATCCGGGTCTTCACCACCCCACCCCCTTCCCTTTCTTTTTTGAACTCTTCTCCCATGCATTCGACTGGCTGCAGGGTCCCTCGTGCTGATCGCCTCCAACAGAAACAGACACCCACTCAGAAAGGCCCGGTGGAGGTGGCTGGCGACTCAGCAACAGCGGCAGGGGGCGCAGCAAAGCGCTGCAGGTACAGGTGCAGAAATCGGCTGTTCGGGGCCGTCTCCTTTGTCTCCTCCAGGACTTTTGAGTCCATCTTTTGGTGGAGACAGTGAGAGGAGGGGGCAGACGGAGACAGACAAGCGGACAGGCAGCAAGGGCAGGGGAAAGACAACCAAGGGGGGTTGGGGGAGACGGCGGAGCAGAGAACTGCATTCGCAGGGCGGCCGTCCGGCTCTTGACCCCTTCTCTCTTTGGATTCAGGTGCGTCCTCTGTTGGTCTATTTGTCTTCAGGGCGGCGATTCCTCTTTATGGAAGCAGATGCAGATTTGCATTTCGTTTTTGTCCTTCAATTATCACTCTCTGCGCATTCGTCGTTGCGCTGTGCGTCAACTCGAGGTTTTCAGTGGCGGAGTCAATTGTGGAATGCGTGCGCGCGTGCCGAAGAGATGTTTGTCCGAATGGGAAAGAGCTGACAGGAAGGCATGAGATGAGATGAGATGAGATGAGATGAGATGAGAGAATTCTGTCCAACAGTGCGTTGAGGTCAACAAGATTGGAGGCTTGCTTGTCTGCCTGTCTGCCTGTCTGTCTGTCTGTCTGTCTGTCTGTCTGTCCCTTTGTCTTTGTTGCTTTCTTTCCTTTTGTCTATTGTGTCCATGAAGAAACGAAGCGAGAAGAAGAAACATATAGTCTGTCTGTCTGTCTGTGTGTGTCTATGTGTTTGTCTACCTGTCTGTATGAAGAGGAGAAGGGAAAGAAACCATTCAGTCTGCATAAAGAAAAAGAGGGAGAAGAAGAAACACATGGTCTATCTGTCTCTGTGTGTGTCTGTGAATCGGCTCCTTTCTATTGTACGTGTGCATGCAGGCCTTCCCTCGCCTTGTTTCTTCGATGACTGGGCTGAGAGTAGAAGGAGTTGTTTGCGGATCCTACCACACAGTCGTCCAGGTGAGGGGGGCGGAGCTTTCGTTGGCTGAAATTCATTTTCTCTTCCTCCCTCTCCGTTGCACTCCTCCTTCCTTGTTTCCTTCTTCGATGGCCTCTTTCTCTGTCAGAGAGCTCGTTTTTCTTCCTTTTTTGAACAGGTTTCTGGGGTAGCCGAAGATGTCGACTAAAAGGTCTGTCTTGTTCATAGAGGCCGACATAGCAACGTCAAGAGACATCGCCCGTTCCCCTCCTTTCGTCCTCGTCTGCACATGCAGGTGGAGAGAGGGGGTGAGGCCTCCGTGGCTCCCATTGCTGAGGTCCTCCTGCCCCCCCCTGGTTGGACCTCCACTCTCTTCCCTCAGAGGGGAGGCAACATCGATATCGTGACGGTCAGTCGGGAAGTGAGACCGTGAGAAACAAACACACACACATACACACATACACACACACACACACACACACAGAGAGAGAGAGAGAGAGAGAGAGAGAGAGATGTGACGAGATCAGCGAATGTATTCCTTCACTTTTTTTTCCTTCCTTTCCTCGATTCGGTTCGCCAGCATTCTGAGCCTGCACGGGAAGGTTTGCAAACAAATGCGAAGACGTACGGAATCCCCACGAAGTAGCAATGCATTGGCTTAGACTAAGCTGACTGCCTGACTGTCTGTCTGTGTGCAGTCGTTTGTGGAGGGGGGCAATGCGATTGGTCGTTGGTTTTCGAAGGCTTTCTCCTCCTCTGCGGCCTCCAACGGGAGCGCGTTGGCATCGGGGGGGGGCGTTCTGGCCTCCTCGGGGGGGCGTGACAGGGCAGGTGCGGGTGGATCTGGTTCGCTCTCAAGGAGTGTGCGCGGTTTGATTTTGAACAGAAAGGACCTGTGGCCTGTGGAAAGTGAGAGGGAGACGGCGTCGGTCCTTCGGGACATCCTGGGGGCAGTTGCCTCCGAGATGAGACTGAGCAGGCCGCTTCGGAGGTTGTCGGGGCCGTCTCTTGAGGCAGAGGGAGGGAGAGGACCTTTGCAGAGAGAAGGGGTGCCTTCAGGGTGTGACGATCGAAAAGAGGGTAGAGGAGATTTGACTTCCTCTTCCTTGTCTTTGAGTTTCAATTTGTGGTTTTCGCTTGGTCCTTCGTGGAGGCAGGACGAGAAGAGGGTAGAGAGCCTCAGACAGTCTCTGGTTGCAGACCCTTCCCTCGCGTCTCTTCATGTATTGGCAAGTGGGCGAACGTGGTTGCGAGCTGAGGCAATGGACCTGATTCAAGGGATTCTGCCTTCTGAGGCCGGATTTGTCTCTCTGGTCTTTGCCCAGCATGCGAGAAGACGGCAAGTAGCGGAAGGAAAGAGAAAGGGAATTGGAACTGCCATCGTGACGAAAGTGGCGGCAGGGGCTGTAGGAGGGGGGCGCTTGCCTTCTCCCACCATTCAGCGCCCATTGCCGGTAGGTCTGTGAGAGAAGCATCAAGGGGATAAGCGGGTTCTGCAGCCATTTGGTCTACTTTGTTGTGCTTGTTGGTGTTGAATCGCATTGTCTTTACGTAAAGTGTTTTGCGTTATACCCATCCTTCACGTGAAGCTGATGTCGTATGCGATCTACATGTAGACTTTTCATTCCCTTTTTGTTTTCCTTCATGGTCTTCTGTCTCTCTGCCTGTTTTCTCTGCAGCCTGTGCCTGTTCTCTGGGACACTGTCGACTTTGTTGCCTACCTGGCGATGTTGGATGATGAGGGGGGGGCACTGGGGACAGATGGACCGGGAAAGCTCTTTACTGCCGTGTCCGGGTTTGTAGTAGGATTGGAGAAGATTGACAAGGGGGGGGAGAAAAGGAAAGTGGAAGAAGGGGTAGGAGACAAGAAATCGTTGATGAAGGAAGGAAAGTGGGAAAATCATTTGAGGACTCGGTGTATTCCCCGACCTGCGATGAAGAAGGAGGGCGAGGTACTGGTGGGAGAGGCCCTGCGTCGGGCCGCTGGGGTGAGTGACTTGCTGCAGGAGGGGGGGGGAGAGGTAAAGGCAGTGGTTGAGTTGGAGAGAAAAATTGCAAGGGGCGAACGTCGGGCTCTGGGTCAGTATTTCCGTTCGATTCCCGACTTTTTTCCCATGAGCTCTGGGTTTAACAACCAACTTGGGCTGGAGCCTGCGTCGTCTGCCCTTGCAGACACGCCCCAAGATGACGTTCCTCAGGGTCTGGCGGGGGTTGAAGAGGAGAGGAACTTTTGTAGAGCATGGAAGTTGGAGGCTGAAAAGGAGAGTGTGGGGGTAGGTCATGTTAGAGCGATAGAGGATGGAACAGTAACAGAAGAGGGGGGGGCAGTGAAGGAGAAGGAGAGAGATGAGAAAGAGGTGAAGGGAGAAGACCCAACGCCGTCAACATCCTCCTCAGCGGGTTTGGGTTCAGACACGCAAGATGGGGGGGGGAAATCTCCAGGGGCTTGGGGGGAATCAGATGCCGTCTCTCGGCCGCACTCCTCCGCAGAAGAAAAAACAAAATCGGACAATGCGATTGCAAGTGTCCGAAATGAAGGTGACAATGGTGTTTCGGGGCCAGAAGTGAAAGTGGGTGTTCTTCCTCCCCCTGCCTCTTCTCCTGGTGTTATTGCAAAGAGTTCGATGGGAGGGTTTCCCCTTGCCTCCTCGGGTGCTGCACAGCTTTTTGAAGAGATCCCCGCAGAGTTCCTCTTTCGGACATGTAAAGGGGCGATCGGTCTTGCAAAGCGGGAAGGTCTGATTACTTACACAGACTCCTTTCACTTCCTGGATACCTGTTGCTCTGGAGAGCCCACAAACAATGAAGAGATGGAAGCACTCAGAGACGCGTTCTTCTGTGCAGATAGCCCCGATGGGGTTGTGACATAAAATGCACGTTCAATAGTCTGAATTATGCAGTAAATGAGAACGTGTCACAGGTGTTGCCAGTGGCGTAGACACTTACAATCGGTGGCCAACAATGACTCACGATTTTTTTAAAAAAAACCAAATTTTATAACTTTTTTTATTTTTTTTCTTTCATAAATACTAGCTGTATTAAGATGTTTTATTAAAGTAGTATAGCATAGTATTGATGTTCCGCGGTTTGCCCGCGGTCCACTGCCGGAGGTCGGCTTACTACACCATGTTTTAATTATCTATATTAAATCTGTATGGTCATATTCTTTATTTTAATTTTTAATTAGATTTTCAAGTTATGAATGATATATTGAATGTAATGCGCCAGCTAGTGCGTCAGACTGCCGTCAGTGGCTATTTTTATTTGACCATATATATACTTGCCGACTCCGGAACCTAGTCCAGAACGCTAGACGGAACACAGCCCAAACGCTGGAGGCGGCTAGACGGGCTTAGTCACGGGCTAATAACGATGGCAATGCTAGTAGCAATGATAGCCAGAATCATAGCATATAAGATTGATTATCGTTTTTGAAATTTCTCAGGCTCTTTCAGCCTGGGCTATCCTAGGATTAAAGTTTTTAAACCGTTTTTTAATAATTAATAAATTAGTCTGTTTTTCCAGTTTTTTTGTTGAATATAAATAAAGTTTCGAGTAGTTTCTAGTAAAGTCTCTTCTAGAGTCTCTTAGACTTTCTCGCGGAGACTCAGACTCTCACACACATATACATACACATACACATACATATACACACACACACACACACACACACAGAGAGAGAGAGAGAGAGAGAGAGTCTGTGTGTGTGTGTGTGAGAGAGAGAGAGAGTGTGTGTGTGAGTGAGAGAGAGAAAGAGAGAGAGTCTCTCTCTCTGTGTGTGTGTGTGTGTGTGTGTGTNGGGAGAGGGAGAGGGAGAGAGGGAGAGGGAGAGGGGGGGGGAGGGAGGGAGAGAGCCAAGGAGAGAAACGGCGAAGGAGCAAGACAGCAACAGAGACACTCAGACGGACACAGAGACGGAGAAGCGTTGCATCCCTAGTTGCATCCACACTACAGATGCATGTATGCAGGGTCGAAACCTTCTGCATGAGTGAAGCAATCACAGCGGAAAGGTACCAATTATCCTACAAACACCTCATTGAGATACAAATGAACTAATAGATCTTCAGCAACTGTCAATCGACAAAATGACAAATGTTCTCACGAACACGGCACCAACCACAAACGTGGCGCATGAATGATAATGCCCTTGTCTAGAAATTGAAAAATGATAAACACTCAATCGAGCAGTCAAGCACTCCAATATCTTCAATCGATCAGTACCCGAATTCGCCAGACTTCTCTTTCTCACTGCTTCCCTCACGCAGTCTGTTGAACTTCACCTGTGTCCAACAGCTTTTGCCACTTTCTCATACCACTCCTTCAAGCTGCCGTCTCCAAATTCCATCACGTCCTTGTGAGTCTCCAGGCCCTCAATTGACCTCAGGGAAGAGTACACCGCAATGTCCGCAAAAGAAGGCGACTCCCCTTTCTTGATGAACCCCACACCCCCACTCTTTCCCTCACCCCCTAGTGCCTTTGTGACCGTCCCTAGTGCCTCCATCAGTGCACCCCTTTCGTCCTCTATCTGGTATTTCTTCTTCAATTTCCCTTGAGCCATCCACATGGCTGTCGCACCCAACCACTGGCTTCCCATCTTGTCCCAAAAGGAAAAGGAGGGAACCTTGTTGACGTAAGAAAAGGCCTGGAAGGACTCTGAGAAAGACCGCGTGATGTTCGGAAACAACAACACAGACAATTTCTGGTCCACCCACCTCTCCCATTCTTTGTCCTCCTCCTCATAGAAACCTGGAGGAGACGGGATGACAGCTCCGGGACCACTCCCTCCTGGAGAGACGGAAAGGAGCTCTGCCAGGATGCGGGAGGAATCCACTAGAGCCTTTTCTGTCCCCACAAGCACCACCGGAACCTTCATGTAAGGTTTTCCTTTCTTCTCGTCTAAAGGCAGAATGTCACTCAGCTCTTTGAGCTCCTTCTTTGACAGTGGATTCACTTCTTTCACTTCATAAGAGACCTTAAGAAAATCGAGCACACTCTTGATCTTGTTGCAGAAGGGACAAATGCTGTACTGCAAAAGAGTCAGAGGGGGGGGTGCGGAGGATGCTTTGCATGATCCTGCAGTCGCTGTGCTGAAGGCAGGCGACGATCTGCAAACGAAGCTTCTACGCATCAGGCTTGTCACAGCGAGACGGCCGATGCTCGAGGGAGATCGCAGACCAACACTCAAGGCCAGTCGCCTCGCTGTGTTGAAAACAGAGGAAGACATGGGAAGGCAGCGAAGTGGCATGAATATCAACTACTTAGTGAATGCTTCCGCACTTCGAGGCGCTGTGTGTCTTTGAAGCGCGATTCGGAGGAGACAGAGAGACGGTTCAGTGTGAAAGTGCACAAAGCACCCCAGTTACTGGAGGATGAAAAAACAATTAACTCGGTCAACGTTTTTCCTCTACTGGAAACGGAGGCACAGAGCCGCCACTGCAAGGTATATAGGTGGTCTGACACTTGGGGGTCGGATTGGATGGAGGTAATCGGATCATGATTCGGATGCAGACGGGAGGGGATCCTGGCACTGAGTCAGTAAGTGACTGCAAGTCTGCAAAGAGACGGCCGCGAGACGCGCGGAGGCGCGGGCCCCGTAATTCGTTTTTTTCCTCTTTTCCAGCCCCTCGCACTCGCACACCAGGTTCTCAGGTCAGGCGATCCAATGATCAACTGGCTCAGAAGCAATCTTCCCGTCGGATCGAACTCGTCGTTCCGTCCGCAATGTGGACTGCAGAGGTGGAAAGAGCACCTGTTGGTACCGCGCCTGTGCCGTTCACCTGTCTGTGTCTGCGTTTTGGTATGGACCGTTCGTGAAGAAGAAAAAAAAACTTTGAACCCTTTGTCCATCTGTCCTGACAGTCTCCCCCGACAAAAATTCTGGACGATGCACCGCCTCGCTCTCCTCCCTCGAACACTTGCGAGCACGCTAAGCTCACGACAAAGATTTTGTTATCGGACTGCCGCCATCGGGAGACGGTTTATGGCCTCAAAGAAGCAGGGTGGAGGGAATGGAGAGGAGACGGGAGATAAGACTGAGCCGTCTACCCCCTCTTCCTCACACGACTCGAGCTCCTCCTCTCAAGGGTCCCCTTCTTCCTCTGCTTCTGCTTCTGCTTCCTCTTCCCCCTCCTCCGTCTCGTTTGGTTTCCGTGAGGTGTCGGAGAACGTGAAGGAGAGCCTCGTCAAGGGAGTCTTCAGCAGCGTCGCCTCGAAGTACGATCTTATGAACGACCTCATGTCCTTAGGTCAGAGCGAAGGGGGGGGATAGGCGGGGATGGAGGGAAGCCAGGGATGGGGGGGTGATGAGGATACATTGAAGGATGAGAAAACGAATTATCGATGGTGTGACGAACCATAGGGGGCATCGAAGGTACGAAGGTTTCACCACTCCTGAAATCGCTTGCGCCCTCCATGCATGCGTGCGTTGTTCCCGGTGTGTGCAGGTATCCACCGACTCTGGAAGGACCAGTTCATCCGCCAGATAGGTCAGCCTGTCAATCAGCCAGTCCGTCGGTAGGGCCCCTTGGCTGGTTGGTTGGGGCTTTTCCTCCTCCTTTGAGGCTGACTTGTGTGGAAGGAGCCATCCGGGACCTATTTTTTATTATTATTCTTCCGTCAGTGATCAGCTGACCCACACACGAACGTCCCGGTCTTGCATTCGTCTCCCTTCTTTAGTCACATGAAGTCCTTTTCAGTGTGAAATTTGCTCCAGAAGGCCCGTAGGTAGTCTTACCCTCTTTGTTCCTTCTGTGATGCAGACTTGCACCCAAGCTTGTCAGGAGAGGGAAGGGGGAGTCTGAAAGTTGTTGACATTGCAGGGGGCACTGGTGACATTGCCTTCCGTCTCCTTGAGGACTTCGAATCGAAGAAGAGAGGGATGAAGGGGGAGACTGGACATGCAGAGAAAGGGGGTGAAGAGACTGAAGCTGCGGGAACGAAGGAAGGGGAAGAAACGGGGGCGGAGAAGGCAGGCCCATCTCTGACGGTGACAGTTGTGGACATCAACGAGAGCATGTTGGAGATGGGGAAGAAGAGGGCAGGGGAGACCGAAGAGCTGAAAAAATTCGGTTGGTCTCACTCCAATGGTGAGGGAATACAAGTTTGATTTTAGTTTTCCTTTTCCGTGTGTTTTCAGCTTGGAGGCGGGAATGAATGGAGAAGTTCAATGGACAATCTGGTTCGGTAGGCCAGAGAGGGTGCTGTCGTTTACTTGCCTTTTTGTCTGAACACATGCCCTTCTTTCTTTCCTTTGTCTTGTCTCGTCTGATGTGCTATGCCCTCTCTGCAGCACTTTTTGTTTCTTCCTGTATGAAAGTAAATGCATGCACCCTTCTTTCCTTTCTCTCGTCTCGTCTGATGTGCTATGCCCTCTCTGCAGCACTTTTTTTTTTTCCCCTGTATGAAAGTAAATGCATGCACCCTTCTTTCCTTTCTCTCGTCTCGTCTGATGTGCTATGCCCTCTCTGCAGCACCGTCACTTGAGTGGAAGTGTGGAAGCGGTGAGGCCCTGCCCTTCGAAGACAACTCTGTGGACCTCGTGACCATCTGTCGGTCTTGTTCTCTTTCACCAGAGGGTTGTTAAGTAATGTGTTGACTCGATCAGATGGTTGGGTGGCTGCTTAGACAGAGACGGAAGATAGTCAGCCAGACATTCCTGTATGCCAGTAGAGCTGCCAATCCATGAGGAAACTAGTCAATCATGAGGTGCTTCAGGAAGAGACGTCGAGAAATGTCTTCGAGAATGGCTCAATTTTGACGTTTTTCCCCCTCCAATGAAGGCGGGGTTTCCAAACTGCCGTGTCTCTATTCCCGTTCATCTAAATTATTCAAGATAAATCTCATTGTTCTTTTCTTCCGTCACCCTTTCCTTTCCTTTGCGTGTGCAGCTTTTGGAATTCGAAATTTTTGTATGAAAGTATGAGAGTATTCTGCATGAAAGTAAATCCTCTCCTTTGTGTGTGCAGCTTTTGGAATTCGAAACTTCACTCACATAGACAAGGGACTTGCGGAATTCTTTCGAATCTTGAAGCCGGTCAGCACTTAATTCCATTTTATTCTTTTTCCTTCCTTTGTCCCTTTCGCTTTCCTCCATGATGCTTTCTCCTCTGCCAAGGGTCGCGCCTCCGTCTGACTGATTTGGATCTGGTCGATCTTCTGCATTCTGAATTTCGTTTCCTTTTCGAATCCCTCCCGGATTCCCCTCTGGTTCCTCCATTCGGGTCTGCCCTCCCTGACTCGGGGTCCTTCCTGGGACAGAATGAAGTGTCGCACTGTTCCTTTCCTTGCAACCTCCCAGACTCTCCCAAGATATCTCTCTGTGTGATTTGATGGATGCAGGGAGGAAGATTCTTTTGCCTCGAATTCTCGAAGGTTGAAAACGAAACTCTGAGGACAGTATATGATCAGTACTCATTCAACGTCAGTCAGTCAGTCAGTCAGTCAGCCTGTCTGTCTGTCATATCGATCAGTCAATTTGTCGATTTGTCCAGTAGTCGGCCAATGAATCATCAGCCATTCGACCAGTCTGGCGCTGTTCTGATGCTTCCTGAAAACTCTCTGCGTACCCTTTCTCCTTCGTCCCTCTTTCATGGGTGAAACATGAAGCCTCGAACCGTGTTCCAAAAACTGCAGAGGGGGGGCGGGGCACTTTTTTTCTTCTGCTGCATCGTTTTCTTTTCTTCACCTGCCCTTCTCTCCTCTCCTCTCCTCTCCTCCCTGCCTTCCGCGTTGTTGCTGCTGAAACCTCTGTGGATCCTCAGGTCATCCCGGAACTCGGACACGTCGTTGCGAACGATCGGGAGAGCTATCAGTATCTGGTAGGTTGGTCAGACGCATAAGTAGACAGGCAGAAAGAGTGAAAGAGAGAGGCAGGGGGGTAGAGGACAGCGAAAACGCAGAATTTCGTCTTCGCCCTACCCAGAGTTGGCAGGCTAGCGAGAGAACAGAAGCAGCCTGCCTTGAAGTAGGCCTCGGGGGGTGCAGGTGATGTCGTGTCAGATTGTTTATTCAGACCTGCAAGCGGATTGATGGGTGGATGGACAGATGGCCAGCTGGCTGGCCCAATGGATGAAGTTCTCAGGGGCCCCGTTTTTTCCTTATGTGTTTGGTCTCTTCGTATGGGCTTATACGTGGCATTCATTGGGAGTCAATGTCTCTGAATTGCGGCTGCATTTTTGAGCTTTTGCCCTTATTCATAAGATCATGCAGGTTGAGAGCATCCGCAAGTTCCCCTCTCAAAACGACTTTGC
Organism: Chromera velia; assembly: GCA_018398765.1. Classification (NCBI taxonomy): domain Eukaryota; family Chromeraceae; genus Chromera; species Chromera velia. The sequence goes on from JAHBMJ010001552.1 coordinate 28,048, forward strand.
GCAAATGATTTGGGACGCGGGTGGGTGGGCAGTGCACTTTGTGAATATGAAAATATGCCTGCCTACCGCGCAGGTGGACACTAAAATTTGAAAGAGAGGCGTGGTGCGAATGGAGGTGCTAATGGAAAGTTGGATAGAAGGAAAATTAGAAGGAAAGGGAAAGCGGGGGCACTCGTACTCGTGGACATCCGCGTGTGTGCACAATTCTGCCCAGTGAACCTTCTCTGAGACACAGGAAGGAGCGTGGTTGAGATGGGAAGCAGAAAGGTCAAGATCGAGTGTGCACACCCTAACGGGCAAAAAAGGAAGATCTGCAGGTCAAAAAAAGTGCATCGGAGGGGGCAGCAGCTACGCGACCGAAAGAACGGATGTGCGTTGGCCCCATGTAAATGATTTGTCAGCATTTTCACACACGAACCCCGGTGCGTGCTGAGGCAATGGTTTGATTTTCGTGAAGTAGTACGAAGAGAACCTTCCATTCATCCCACTCTTGTTGTGTGTCTGAAGCTGGACCTTCATACGTACGTGCATGTATGCAGGGTTTCGCCACGTGCGATACAGCAACATGACATTTGGGGTCGTCGCCATCCACTCTGGTTTTAAGCCCCCGGCAGCTTGATTCGAGTTGATTAGGTTGTTTGCCAATTGATCCGCAAGTTTTTTATCGAAATCAATTTTACATGAAAAACTTGAAGATGTGTGCTAATGTGTGCTAACATGTACTAACATGCATGATTACTGTACATGTACGTTCAAACAAAGTGGCAAAGGAAACGTATGTAAGGTACAGTGGATAGTTGTAAATAATTTTGAAACAAATTTAAATGCATAGCTAGATGCATGCCAGTGCCTGGTCCCAGTGGCCTTAGGCCTAGTGTATAGCTAGGGTAACGTTCAATAAAAAGTTAATCCTAATACATATATTCATCATCATTATACGCCATCGCTATCGGCCCATAATAGGCGTCTAGCGTTCGGCAAGTCACAACACGCAAGGCAGATTATTAAATGATGGACCCTTATTTCACAACCTTTAGCA
>JAHBMJ010001553.1:0-29285 GCA_018398765.1 Chromera velia
ACACACACACACATACACACACACACACACACACACACACACACAGACATACACACAGACACACACACACACACACACACAAACACACACACACACGCCAACGTCACACACATACACACACACACACACACACACACACACACAGACATACACACAGACACACACACACACACACACACAAACACACACACACACGCCAACGTCACACACATACACACACACACACACACACACGCCCACATACATACGCCCACACATACACGCCCATACACACACGCCCACACACACATGCCCCCACACACACGCCCACACACAGACTTACACACATACACATGCACATATACACACACACTCAAATACACACATACACCCACACACGCACACCACGGCATACCACTCACACGTACATGCCACAGAAGCACACACGCACGTGCGTGCACTGCTGCTGCAGGTAGGCTGGCTCAGCCTGGCGACCAGCAACCATGCTGTCAGTAAACTGCCCCCCGGAGCTCAACTTGCGGGGGTGTCGCTCCTCCCCGTCTTCTCAACAGAGACTAGCTGCAGGCAGACCAGCTTAGCCTGACGAGGCACAACGAAGAATTTAACACCTCCTTTCTGTTCCTACGAAAAGACCTGCCAAACCCGGTATGAGTTGCTTCGTGGGACACAAAGAGCACCAGTAAGCACCAGATAGGACCAAGAATACGCGAAGAAAAGAGGTGAGATGGAGGATGCAGGGGGGACATAAGCATGAAGGCAACTTGACTGCAACAGCAATAGACTATAACAGGGACTAGCGTGACAGGAGAGAACTGAAGATTATAGTAGAGTATATGTCAGGTATGTACCAACACTTATGGGGACGGCAAGGTGGGGCGACTGACATTATTAATCACCCCGGTAAATATACTTTGAAATAGATGGTCATCAAATCGAATTTTTCACTTCTGTCAATGATTTCATCGTCTATTGATTCTTCAATCCTTCTTTCCTTCCTTCTTTCTTTCCTTCCTTCCTTCTTTGCTTCTTTCTTTCCTTCGTTCGTCGAGCTACTGCATATGCACCTCCTCCCTCTCTTTTTCATGTCTTCTTCTTTGTCTCAACAGTTTCAACTTCATCTTCCGTCTATTTTCCTTTGATCGGATCTGACCTGTCTTCGACCTGTCTGTGTACGCGTGTACATACGCGCATACGCGTGCTCACGCGGGGGTTGGTTTTCATGTGCGCGCGATAACAGGGGAGTCTCCCAACAGGGGTGATATACGCGCGCGGCTCTGCACCGTATTTTTTGGCTAGTGTTGGACCGAATGGTGACCGAGGGATTGAATTCAGGAGGAAGGAATTTTGAGGAAAAGTGCTGCTTAAATTGCCGGAGACGGCATGCAATTTCTGGGTGCGCGTGACGGATTCGGGCTTGCGTCGCGGGCCCACCAATGCATGTGTGCCCCCCAAGCTGCCGGAAAGTCCAGAAATTTCTGCGGAGAGTGGCCCGCGAAAGCAAATGCACACCTTCGCCGAATTCAAATCGAAATCAGGACCTTGCAGACTGTACGTGTCAAAGCCCATCAGTCCAGCTCCTCAACTGCTGCACCTGTTGCGAGACCAGGGCTGTCGAGAGCGCTGCATTAATTGAGGTGTGTCAACCGGTTTACAGGTTCTGACTGCAACCCCATCGGAAGATTGCACAGCCCGATTTTGTTTCGGGGAGGAGACGGCGTCTCGCGGAGCCAAGATTAGAGTCACCCCTGTAGCTGCGTTTGGGGATCGTTCAGCTTCCAACCCTCCAAAACCTTCGGCAAAAAATGCAGAGACGTCGATCTACTCTGTCCGCCGGGCGCGGCCTTCTGTTTCTTGTTTGCTTCTGCTTCTTCTCATCCACCCCCGTCTCCGCCTTCACTCTTACCCCTCACCAAAGAAGGCTAAGTCTGAGCACGAGAACGGGGAGCAGTTCTTCTCGTCTGTATGCCCAGAATGATTATACAAAATTGGAAGAGGCTGCTGGCCAACCGAGCAGAGGTAGGCTTTTTTGCAAGGGAGGGTAGTGGGTGACGTCTAGGCTCGTGAGGTCTGAGTAAAAAACATGAACGTTTTGGGGGATTTGGTTTGCCTGGTTCATGGTTTTGATGTCTTTCCCCTGGGGGTCTTTCGGACAGGAGAAAGGGACAGGGGTGAGGAAGGGAGTCTTGGTGGTTCAGAAAAGAGACACTGAAAACAGAGGGTATCTAGGAGACGGCTCTACACCTTGCCTGCCGTCTCCGTTTTGGGCGGGGTCGTCTCTCTCAAAGCAGACGTCGTGAAGAATTTGTGCTGCAGAGCTGCTTTGGAGACAGACACATCCGCTCACTGACGCATAGCATGTGTCGAGAGTGTGTCTGATTTTGTATGAGTTCCCTCAAGTGAGACAGGCTCTGGTTTCCTTTCGTTCACAAAGAAGACACATACCCTTTTGCCCCTCCCCGTCCTCTTGCCTTCCCTTGCTTGCCATGTTTTTTGCCTTCAGGTCGCCGAGAGCTTTTCAATTCGCTTCTTGGCGCTCTCGTCTTCTCCGTCTCTGTCTCCTCTCCCCTTGCGGCCTCTGTCAGCAGGGCCCTTGCAGAGGAGACGGGTCAGTTGGTTGATGTGCTCTGTAGGGGGGTTTCTTGCGGGGTCTGAATTGTTGACTGGCCTGAGTGAGAGACCAAGACTGCAAAATAGAAAGAAGGATGAAAAAGCAGAGACAAGAGAAAGTGTCTGCTTGAAAGCAAATGCATGAACAGAAGCGCCATCTCACAGGAACGGTTCTTGACGATCCCGTACGATCGAGAGGAAGGGAAGAAGGACGAAGACTACCCTCACTCTACGCAAGGGAAATAACAACTTCAGATATTCAACGTAAATGGAACAACCATGTAGAGCACCTATTCTATTGTGCCACCTGCTTTCTTTCTTTTTAACCTTGCTGTCTGTCTCTCTGCAGCTGAAGAGGCCCCCAAACCGAAGAAGAAATCCATCGCGGAGATCAGGGCAGAGGCAGAGCTGGCAAGTAGGCCCACAGGCGGCAAAGACACGAGACCCAAGGTGCGTGCGTGCGTCAGTCATTCAGTTGCTTAGTCAGTGAGTCACTCACTGCATCAGTTTGTGAATCGCCCATTCGTCAGTCCGTCCGTCCATCTCGTTGTTTCGTGAGTCAGTTAGTCCGTGAGTAATTCTGTCAGTGAATTAGTGAGACAGTTGGTCAGGGACACGAATTCGCTGCTCATTTGGAGTCTGCATATTCTTTTGGCAACGTGTGAAGCTTATCTGAAAGGCTTTCATGAGTGATCAAATCGCGTGAACTGACTTCAATGAGTTAGCGGATGAGTGGGCCGCTCAATCAGTGAGTCAGTCAGTGAGTCAGTCCGTCAATTAGTTAGTCAACAGGCCAGTCGCTCAGTCAGTTTATCATTCATGGAATCAGCATGAATCACTCATTTGTCAGTCAGTCGGCCTGCGAGCCAGTCAGACTTGAAAGTCGGAATCCTACGTAACGTGCGGAGGCAAAAAGGTCATGATCGCTTCATTTCTCTTTTCTTCTCTTTGGTCGATTGAAAGAAAGGTAAAGAGAGAAAAACAAAAGAGGAAAAAATAGTTCTTTTCTCCTTCCCATGCTTCATTTCCCTTAGACGTCTCAGTATGTGTGTTCAAGTAAAGACAGTCCTGCAAGTCCTTTTCTTTCCTTCACGACTCCATGTGCCTCCAAATGAGTACTCAAGGGGCTGCTCCCCAAAACGAAAAGCAAAAGATAGTTGAATGAACGCGAGAGCAAACTGCACAATCACCGAAGCAAGAGTGACTTTGAGTGATTGCAGAGAGTTGCACGGAACGACAGGCCTGTTGATCTCACCAAATACACACAAGTCCCCGGAGGAGACGGCATTGCTTATTTGGTAAGTCTGCTGACCGAAAGATTCGTTTATTTTGACCTCAATAGCATTTGATTCTTCGGGACGTGTGCTTTGAAAACACCGCAAGAGGTGGCCAACATGCCCAGTCGCTTCTGGCTTTGTTCCGAAAACTTCCGACACCGTTTGGTTGCCTGTTTGCCCGTATGTCCAATTTATTTTGGTTTGGCAAGTGTTTTGTGACACAGAGGGTCGTTTCTCTCTCGCAGGCCACTTTGTTTGATCGGTTGTGCGTGTGTGTATGTGAGTATGTGTGTGTGTGTGTGTGTGTGTGTGTGTGTGTGTGCATGCGTGTGTGTACATGTGTGTGTATGCGTGTGTGTGTGTGTGTGTGTGTGTGTATGTGCGCACGCTTGGCTGATGCCCTCTTTGTGTCCATGTCCGATCGGTCAACTCGACATGTGCAGGACGAACAACGAGGGTCAGGGGACCCCCCTCAGTTGAAGGACAGAGTGGCGATCCACTATGAATTGGAATGTGAAGGTGGGTGGGACAGGGCTAGATACAGACATACGAAGACTCTGTCCTTTGAATGTCTGTGTGTCCCATTTGTGCTTTTGGGGAGGACGAAAAGCGAGGGACTGCAGACCCCTGACCGTTTCAGTTCAGCTTTCCCCTTGCATCTACTCCGTTTGTCTGATCTCGTTTTCTTCTCTTTTTTCATTCTGCTTTTATCTGGGTGTTCCGGTTGATATGTTCAAAGGCTAGTGCGCACAAGAGCACATGCGCCTCCAGCGGATTGATCCATAAGCTTCCTCCCTTTCCTCTTTCTTTGAGTTTCTTCAGGATGGAATGTGTGTTCCCTCTTTCTGACTGTCTGCTTCCTTTCTCTCTCTTCTCTTCCTGCAGGCCGTCAAGTGTACTCGACACGACAGAGCGACTACGGCCTGGGCGGTCTCCCCTTCGCATTCAACTGGGGGATCTACAAGGGCCCCGGGTCCTTTTTTGAATATGTCCAAAAGGGAATGGTCAGGCGGGATGCGATTGTCAAGATTGTACAGCTGACTACTTCGGAATTGGGCGGTCTGTTTGGCTGCTTACTATAGGTCCCTTTTGTGGGTGACATACCGGATCTCGCTTTGCGCGCGTGTGAGGTCTCTCCGGGGTCCAAAGCTTCTGATTGTTCCTCCCTTTTTTTCTTTCCCAGGATTTGTCGTCTGTCGGAAGGAAATGATCAATTTGGCAACGCTCCGTTGGTGGGAGCAGCAAGGAATGAAACTGAATCGGCAATTTCTTTTGCTTTGTTTTGTTTGCGTTGAAATCTGCAGGATGGAATGAAACTTGGAGGCACCCGCAGAATTTTGTCAGTCAGTTCGGAAAGGAGCCAGGTAGAAAGACTCTTGCTCGGACGCAGAAAAAAAAAAGAGGAAAGAAGGAGACCGACAGTCAATCTCCCCACTGACACAAGAGGCGTGCTTTTGTACGAATCCATTCTTGTGCCAACTCAAAGCGTGGCTGCTTTTTCGTCTTTTTGCACCGGATTTGTTCATCTGACCGAACCACACAGAGAGACGTGAACTCAGCAGTTCTACCTCCACAGTTGCATCCCTCTGCTGTGAATGCCTCGTTTTCTTTCGGATCAGAGGCCGGGAGAGATACTCATTGTTTTCCGTCTTTGAAAAGACTGTCTCCTCGCCTCTCCACTATTGCTCACGCTCCTTACTGCCTGCCTGCCTACCTGTTTGCCTGCTTCCTCCTGTACAGCGTGCCTGGGAGCATTGCCTTTGGTGGAAAGGGTGCGGGTCCAGACGCTCCTCCGGGCGCCGACGTCGAGTTCTACGTCACCCTGCTGAGTCTGAAGCGGAAGGGGACAGACGAAAACCTGTCGCTCCCAGGAATGCAGGTGGGTGGGCCTCCGGGCGTTTTTCTTGTTTCGGCCAGGATTTTTTTCTGCTTCCTTTTCCGGGCATCTATCTGCCGTCGTTTTCTTTCTTTCTGTGGCTGTCTTTTACCTTCTCTGTCCGCAATCCCCTCTCTCCCCTTGGAGTCCCAGCAGCTCTCTTCTATATTCCTCAAGTGTGCCGATTCTCTTTGGTTCCCTCCACAGCAATCTCTACGTGTGTGCAGGCCGCAGTCAATCCTCGGTAGTGTCTGCGTGCGTCAGTCCTCCAGCACCTCGATTCCTGCCGGTCCAAATTTTGAGGGGGGGTGCCTTCTGCATGCCTGTTTGCGTGGAGCGCCCCATCTACATGAGGATGCTGTAATCTCAAGAATGACCCTCCTAAGTCTGAGTGGCAGGATTGGCGAAAGTGTGAAGGGTCCTCCTATGCTCCGTATACAAATCGTGAAGCAGGGAGCAGTGAGCAATTATCCGCTGGTAGACGGGGGCTCACTAATAGTAGATTCATCAATTGGTTCTCGCAATCAGCTCCAACTGATTTTGAACCATTGCTGTGCAACTGTGAAAAGAGGTAACACCACAAGACATTGCCAACGTGGCGTGCGCGGCGCGCTATGGTGCGTGCCAAATGTCATAACTGGGACACTTTTGCAGCAAAAAAGCTGCACACACACATATTTTGATTAGTCAAATCTGTCTCAATGAATCAGGAAATTTCCTAGGAAATTTCATAATTTGGTTTCAATACATGCAGAACTGTATCAATCGAGTTTCAAACAGTGAATCAGACTTCAGACCGGTTTCCTTCAGAGTTTCCTAGTTGGTTTCATGATTAAACTAAATTTTTAATTTTCTACCGAATTTTTAAGCTAGTTTTTAAGCTAAGCCCAAAAACCTAATAGTTATAAAAATTGATATAGAAATTAACTAAACTAGCAATTAATTATATAAGTTTTGAACTTAATATTAATTCTTTTAAAGTTATGAAGAACTTAAGTCCATTTTTTAAAAAAAAGACTTAATTAACTTAGTAAAGTTTACGTCTAACTAATTTTTTTCTTTTTTTTTTCAAAGTGGAATATGATGCAGTTATACAAATTGATGCTTAGAAGTCAGGCAACGACCTAGCTAGCGACTTAGGAATCCCAATCAATAGCAATCATATTTAATTATATACATATTTAGGCATACTACTAGTAATATATTCGCTGAATTGTTTTTTATATATTAGTTTATATATCTTCGTTCCCTTTTTTCAAAGTTTTCTTATTAATTTTTTTATCAGCCGCTGAGCCTTACTGTGGCCTTTACATATATGCCTTAGCATATGCCTATATATGCCCATCTATTCATCGATTCTTCCGTCTGTGCATTCATCTATCAAGACATGCCCACACGCGATGACACACCCACACACACGCACACCCTGCTACCCCCCTACCCTGTGTGACTGTGTGTGCGTGTGCGTGAGAGAGGGGTTGGAGAGAGGAAGAAAGAGAGAGTCCCTTTCTTTTCTGACACCTCCGCCTGCAGGACCCACGAAGGAAAATTCTGGAACGACTTGAAGGAATCACAGTGTTTGACTGTCACAGTGTTTGTCTGTCACTGAACCACACACAGCGGCGGCTCACCGGCAAGATAGTCGTGCATTCGCTGATTCGCAGGAAATCTCTGCCAGGATTTCTTTGCAATTGTGAGCGCTGTCTCTCTACTGACGCTTGCGACTTTCGTGTCAATGCCGTGGGAAACAAGCATCTTCGCGACGAGGAGCTTCCTCGTGGGATTGATTCTGAACTCCTCCATATTCTCGTCATACACAGCGGCCTCATGCAAAGCCGTCCAGCCCGACTTCTGTCGCGCCTGCACATCGATACCGGAACGCACAAGGACCCTCGCAACGTCCACAGACCCCCACCACGCTGCGTAGTGAAGAACCGTCGCCTCCCACTTGCACCTTGCGTTCATGTCTACACCTCGGGAGAGGAGAAGCTCGGCGACCTGCCAGTGGTCAGAAAGTCGAAATCGACCTGAGGCATCGCAAAAGCCCCGGACGGTCATGAAAAGGGGAGTGTAGCAATTCCCCTCTCTCTCATTGACGTCTGCCCCGCAGTCTAGAAGCAGCTCTGTCGCCTGTCTGTGACCGTGCAAGGCAGCCAAGTGAAGTGCTGTCATTCCCGAAGATTCTTTGACGTGCACGTCGGCGCCGTAGAACAGAAGCAACTGAACAGCCTCCACGTTTCCCATACAGATGGCTCTCTGAAGAGCTGTCATTCCTTCAATCAACCCGTCTACATGGGCACCGACAAACAAAACGAGGAAGAGGTCATCTGTCTCTCGCCTCTCTATGAAGACGTCGAGAGAAGAGCGGAGAGTATTTGCCGACACCGCAGAACGAGCGAATAATTCCTCCGACTGGACGTCTAAAAGGGACGGGCAGCCGTGCCAAATGCGGATTCTCTCTCACTCTGGTCTCAATCTCTTTTTTGCCGTCTCTGTTCTTACGGAGGCTCATGAAAGAACCCATCGTCTGGAAGAGATTCCCTCCAAAGTCAAAGAAGAACAACTGCACGGAGAATCACTGGACCACCAGCCCCAAGCGAGGGAACTCAAGGATCGTGATGGTCCCGCGCATCCACAGCACAGATACAACCGATTCAAGCTTGCAAAGCGAGAGTCAATTTAGTTGACCTTGTCACTTCACTGTCAGACAAGGGTTTGGCTCTCCTTGCGTGAAAGTTGCAAATTAGCAGTGCCGTTGTGAGACTGTCAGACGATTTCTGCTGCAAATTCTGCATTCAAGTGCGTTAATTTAAAGTTTGAAAGTCTGAGGATGTCAGACTTCTGATTCAATAGGATTGCAAAGGCGTCGTCGATTCGATCTCGCGGCGCGTCGGAGTCAAGTAAGGCGTGCGTCAAAAAGTGGCCGCGTCTTTTCTGGGCCCCGGACTACACTTTCCGGGGCACATGTGCACCAGAAACTGCAGCGCCAGGCTGCATGCATGACAATGTCTGACATGCAGATCAAGGTGCTTGAGTTTTACTGGTCTTCCATACATATATATGGTTCGTCGATAGCCCCATGCTGCACACAACCTTCCCTACAAGCTGAACTTCTTGGTTGAGTGCCTTGCGAATTGATAAACCGACAGCAAGAATGACGGATTCCCTCCCGGCTCCTCTCCAGCTAGGAGAGGAGGAAGAGGAGGCAGATCTGTCCATCATGAGCCTCCCTCCCGATTGTTTTCGCACATCGTTGCACTTCCTGTCATTGAGAGATCTGATCAGATTCAGACAAACATCGAAGGTCATTGCTGGAGAAATCAATGCCGTCAACGCAGAACCCGGTCAGTCAGTCTGAAAACATACGAGAAGAAGTTACTTACCTTTGTGCACCCGTCTACATCTACTCCGCTCGCAGACCCCCACTCTCTGAGGTCATGCAAACACTCCCCCTCCCTTCGTTTGACACATTATATCCCATTTGACTTCTTTCACGCTTCCATCTTCCCTCTTCACTTTGCAGGGGGGGAGTTCCACCTTCTCGATTCCTCCTTGACCGAGCTAAGGGCCCCGGCAGCCCTTATTTTTCGGGCCCTTCGTCTGACGGGGCTCCGTTTTGCCTCAGTGGCCCTAGACTCTGTTCCTCACCTGGACTGTTCCTCTGTGGGAGAGAGCACGAGCAGGTCAAGCAGTGCGTCCCCGGCAAGATTCACCCCCTGGAATAAAAACATGAGTGTCTCCCCCGGCACCTCCCCGGCTGTATCCAGGGCCTCCCTTGGCGCAGAGCTTCTGTCTGCCGGGGGGCCCTCCTCCTCGATGGACATTCAGGACTCGTTAGCACAACTGCCAAGGCTCTCATCCGCTGCGGTGCGGACACCTGGAAAGAGCTCCACAGGGAGCGCCCTCCTCCCCCCTCTAGACGATCCCCCCGTAGGAGGATTATCCCCCTCCCCCTCCCCTACTAGGCTGTCCCCTACTCCTTCGAGTGGTGTGGGCAGTTTCCTGAGTCCCAACCTGCCCACGTCCATGAGGCCACCCAACGCAAGAGACTCCAGAGCGTTGAGTCTGGAAACAGAGCTTCTTCTCTTCCTGAAGAGAAACGAAGAAACGCTTACAGTCCTCAGGTGCCCCCTCCAAATTTTGGAGAGTCTCCTCAGCGTCCCTGTCGAGAGTTCAGGTACAGCCTCTGCCTCTGCCAGTGTGCCTAGGGCAATTGTACAGGGAAGGGGAAGGTCGATGCCGAACATTCCTTCCATCGTGGCGGAGGAGACAGACGCAGAGGTTCGGGCACAAAGGCTGGACGACAGTGGGGAGGGGGCAACGGCCTCTGCCTCTTCTGCGCATGGGGGCGAGGTGCAGCCCACAGAGAGTGGCACAGAAAGACACGTGCCGATTAGTGCGAGTGCGGTCACTCGAAATCCGCTAGAGGGGGGGGTAGAAGAACGGGAGGGTCTGAAGGTCACCTTCGGGGTAGAAGAACGGGAGGGTCTGAAGGTCACCTTCACACCTGCTGAAGGCAAGCCGCCGAGAGGGGTTTCTGACGGTGTGTTATTGAAACAGAAGGAAAGAGACGGGGGGGCGTGGGAAGGGGAAGAAGGCGATGAGAGTCCTGATGGTGCTTTGAGAAAAATTGCATCGGAAGAATCTCAACAGACAATGACAGAGGGAGAGGCAGGGAGTCAGTCAGGCGACAGATTGGAAAAGGAAAGTCCCGCATCTATACCCACAGGACCTTCACTAAGTCTTCCGAATTTGAGTGTTTTGGATCTTTTGGCAGACTTTCCTCTGCAAACCCCCCACCTGGCCCTGATACCCGCGGCTTTCCCGAATTTGGAAGCGTTGCGAGCGCGTGTGTGTTTCCTTCCGTCTCCCTCTCCTCAAGGGGCACAAAGGGAGAGAGAGCAGCCTGCAAGGGAGAATACGGTCATTGGAGTGGGAGAAAGGGGCGGGAGGTACGTGGCAGTGCCTGCGGGGTCCCCGGCAGGGTCCCCTGTTGTTCGAAGCAGCAGAGTGGGTCAGGGGGATGTCGGGGCCCCTCCGGCAGAGGAGGCCGAGAACCCCCTCGCCCCCTTGCAGAGACTGAAAGTGGTCGCTGTACATGGAGCATGGGACGATGCGCTGACCTTCCTTCAGATGGTCGGTCTGTTGGCTTGGGGGGGGGGACAGCTCACCGCGTGCACAGGGAGGAAGTGTTCATCACAACGTTTGCAGGAGCGACAGCTTTCTAACGTCTGATCACCGTCCTCTTCCTGTTTGCAGCTTCCGGTGTCCGTAGAGCACCTATCCCTCTCCGTGTCTGCCAGCAAGCACTCAGTCAGCGAGTGCCTCCAGGCAGCAGCAAGCCTCGGACTGCAACAGCCACCTCTTCAGAGTGCGGCGCCGCTCTGTGTCCTTCTGCAGGTCCGTGGGGAGGAGGAAGAGCACAGAGGAAATACAGGAAGGCAAAGAAGGGTCGTGTAATGAAAAGAAAAGAAGAAAGGCCGGTCGGATGAAAATTTATCCTAAGGGTCAATTGAGGAGGGACATCCCCCCTGAATTCGATCTCTTTTGTGCTGATTCGATTTGTTTTGTGCTGAGAGAGCAAACTCATCTCATCTCAATCCAATTCCAGGGCTCCAGTCTGTTGTTCTTCCCGGCATGTTGGTTCCAAACGAAACCTCTTTCTCTCCCCTCAGAAGGTTTCCCCCTTTTCTGTCGCCACATCGCCTTTGCCCAGTTTTCATGTCGGCACTCCGTTCTCTCTCTCTCTCTCTCTCTGTGTGTGTGTGTGTGTGTGTGTGTGTGTGTGTGTTTGTGTGTGTTTGTGTGTGTGCGTGTGTGTGTTGTTGTTGTTGTTCTTGTTCTTGTATGCCTTCGTTCTCTTTGAGTGTATCTGCAGGCGACAGGTCGCTTCTTGAGGCTGAATACGGTCAGTGAACAGTCTGCTCACTTTCCTCTTTTTGTTCCAGTCAATTGCCGTGGGGACAAGGCTTTTTGGGTCCTCAGAGGAAGCGTTGAAACTTCATGAGCGTGGTGATGTGAACCGTGTTTCCGTTTCGCTTTCTCAACACAGACCGTATTCGATGTAGGAGTAGGAGAGGGGAAGTGACGTCGATCGCAGCTACTGCGGAGACACAGGAAAAGTCCAAATCTCTTGTTGAAAATCTACTGCGGGTTTTCTTCTCTGCCTCTGCAGCTCCGTCTCTCGCTCCATATCCGGTCATCTGTCGGCGGGTACCGAAAATTTTGGACCAGCAGTGAAATGGACCTGGCACTCATCAGTCAGTCAGTGAGTGAGTCTGATCACGTGATTTTCTGCAAGCTCCGTCTTCTCCTTGTCCGTCTTTCGAAATATTCGATCGGTCAGACATGAGAATGCGCGTACCTGGGTTGAGAGTGTTGTCCGGAAATTCACTCGACAACTCTTTTTTGTCAGAGATGGAAGGATCAACACATTGCATGCTATCAGACTTTCGATTTCTTCGATTTCAAGGACAAATGAAGTGAATGAAGCAGACGCTCCCTCTTTGTTTGAATGGACTGATCGTTAATTCGTGCAGGTGCGTTCTCAGCGATTCAGGAAGGAAGAACGGGTGCCGGGGCGGGGTCTCGGAGTGCGGGGGGGTTGTTTTTGTGGGGGGAAAGCGGGAGCCGGATCATCGCACCTTCCTTCTTCATGTCCCGACCGAATTCGTCAAGTGAGCCGCCGTCCCCCGACGGCCCGAGGGGAGACAGAGACACCCTCGGCAGGATGCCCCAGACTCTCAAAGTCAGTCAGCGAACCAGGCAGTGAGTCGTGTTTGTGTGTCTTTCTGTCTGCCTGAGCAGAGAAGAAAAGAAAATGCACACGGAACAGATTGTACATTTTGGTCTGACTGATTGTCGAAAAGAAAAGCGCAAAAGACAAAAACATCAGAAAGGAGTTACTCTGTAGTCTGTCCGCTCGTCTTTGGATCCGATCTGTCAGACTCCAGTCAGTCAAGCAGGCAAGCAGGCAGGCAGGCCGTCACTAAGGCAGCCAATGGATTCATGAAAGAAGAAAACCGGATGCTGCTGCTCCCTCGTTCGAGGGAATCTCAAGGACAACGAAAGTAAAAATCGTCTCTATCTGATTGGTAGAGCGGGTGTCGCTTCTGCGAGTGCTGATGACTGGTCACGGAATGGTCAAATGTGGATGAATGAACGAGTCTCTCTCTCTCTCTCTCTCTCTCTCTCTCTGTGTGTGTGTGTGTGTGTGTGTGTGTGTGTGTATTCATGCCGGCTTCAATCCACGTTCTGCTGATGCCATGCAGGTGTTGGCCATTCGGGTAACCTCAGAGCCTAAAGTCAGTCAGTCAGTCAGTTGACTACGCAGCCAGGCAGACAGTCCGAAGGAACCATTCAACATCCTCAGAATCATTTGTGCGAAAAGCGTCAACATAGTCTTATCAATTCTCAAGAACCCACTCGAGTTTCGACTAGTATTCAGAGCGGCACGACAAGCGTCCAAAACCCTTTTTTTATTTCGTCCACCCGTTGTTGCATGCATGTGTACAACCTGCATGTCTGTCCATTTATTTTTGCAGGTTGGTGAGATCTTCAAATCCCCCTTCGGAGCCCAGAGTGCCCGTTACCTCGCAGAGAGAATCCCCCGTCTCCGGGAGGTGGTCTTGGATTTCATGTCTCCAGAAGAGGTTTGTTTGTCTGTCTGGCTGGCTGGCTGTATGCCTGTCTGTCTTGTGTATTCTGTTTTTTAATTATTTTGTTTGTCAAGAAAAATAAGAACAGAATGAAGAAGACAACGTCGGTCTGTCTGTCCGTCTGTTTTCTTCGTCCTTGCATGGTCTTGATCCTTTTTTTTGAGAGAGAGAGAGAGACCCGAAATATCGTTCTTCTATTTGTTTTTCTTGTCTCTCTCTTTCCCCTCTTTGCGTCGTGTCTTGAACCGAATGGGAGTTCGACCAACCGAAAGATTTTCTTCTCTAATTACATAGGTGTTCTGGGAGGGGGTAGCTGCTCAATTTCGTGATGTCATGTCGAAAGTCCCAAAAGAACCTCCCTCTCCAGAGGTGGGATGATTTTTTCCATCGCTGCCCGTCTTTTTCGAACTGTCCATTCTTTCTTCCTCTAATGCTCCTCCCCCCCCTGTCAACTTATTTATTAATATTGTTCTTGTTTACTGATTGCAGGAGTCCTTCATTGCCCCCACACCCACCCCAGGGGCAGAGAGAACAAACGGAATTCTCTTCGTCTCCCTTTCCCCTCACGCACACGACCGCACGGGATCAGGAACATCTCTCGCTCAAGCTGCAGTCAGTCGCCGAGCAGGAACGCAGATGAGATAGATAGACAGACGGACGGATCCATGCAGAGAAGCAAACACATCCGCTCAAGCAAGCAAACACACGCGTACACGCAACGCACTTTCCGAAAGCCCAAGTTCACAGACTCACGACTCTGCAAAACGCGTGCCCCCCCGTCCGATATTTGTTTACGTAGCTTGCCAATTTTAGAAGATTTCCCTCCCTCTCCCCTCGCTTCCCTTCACGTCCAACTGCGAGAGCGTCGTCCTGGAGCATGCACATCTTGCTGTGGAGACATTCGTTTTTGTTTGAGATCCTGAGAATGTTTGTATAGCAATGCTTACTGGAGACCGAGTTCTCTGCTTCTGAATGCCAGACGACGACGGCTATTTCAACAGTTTTACTCTTGTCCTGTTGCTGCTCTTTCTCTCTCTTTCTTTGAACAGGCTGCTCTGCAAGGGATTCCCTCTCGGCCGCATTTCAACACCCCCGCTCACGGTTTCGCAGAAGCTGCTGCAGCGATGGCCAACTACCAGTCTCCCCACCATGCGTTGAGAGCAGCTGCTGCCGCTGCTGCAGCCAGGAATCGTGCGTCAGGGAGACGGTCGCAGAGTCTCCTGACGGCACGGTCCTCGGGCACGGGGGCGTTCCTCTCTGATGCCGCCCCTGTGGTCCCATCAAGCGACGCCCCTGTCGTCCCAACGTCAAGCGATACGGGATCTGAACAGTCTCCAACACAAGTCACGCCCATGGCAACTGAAGACAGGGGTGCTGCCTCGACACAATTTCTCAGCCCCCAAATACCCCCAAGGCAAGTATCAAGACAGGGCCTACCCCACCCAAATAGTCTTATCGTTCCTTCCACATCGGAAACAGCAATTTCGTCTCCAGGATTGCGTCGCCGTCTCTTATTGCAGCAGCAGCAACAACAGGTAGATGAAGGCCCGCCCCTTTTGCATCAGAGAAGTGAAGACATACCTCATCGGAGCAGTCTGACTGGAAGAACAGTCGACCATGCTACTCAGGGAAGCGTTCTTCGAAGTCCAACGGGTTCACCCCTACCCATGCCGTCTCCTCTTTCAACCCGTCTCCTCCAACACCAACAAGACCAGAACCAACACAATTGGACTCACACCCAAAGGCCATCCACCACCCGTCCCTTGGAGCTTCCGTTCCCAGTCGCAAGCCCCACGTCTCTTGCAGCTGCCCTTGCGAGAGTCGAGCCCTCAACCCCGCAAAGTTCACTCTCGTCGTCATCCCCCCACAGAATCCGGCTTCCAGGAGCTGCTGGGGCCGACGCCCCTGGTTTTGCCACCGCAGCGCATGCACGCCAGAACCGGGGGGCCCCGGAGGGCGTCACGATTCTCACTCTTCGGGGGGTTCACGTATGGACCACCGGCAGCTGGGTACAGCTTCGTCATCTGTGTGGTCTCGGAGAAGTGGAGCCGGGCGCACGGAGGTTCGAGGCTCTTGAGTTTCCCGTCGTATTGCGACGCTCTCGAATTTCGTAACGTCTCACTGAAGTAGAAGCAGATGTTGGTTTCATCTTAACGATTTTAAGCATCTCAAACTATATATAAAAATCTCAAGATGGCAATTACTAGGGCAATTAAAAAGAAGCTAGAAACTATCTAGGAAACTATTAAAAACAATTTTTTATGTCTCATATGTATATAAGCTATAATATATAATATAGCATAGTATAGCATATACCGCTAGATGTACCGTTTTTATGTAATATTTTTTTTCAAAAAATAATATAGGCTCTCAAATTGCAAAATGAATGTGCTCAAGAATGTGACGCATGGGTGCCGGGCGGCTTATAGAAACATATTTTATAGAAACATCGTGACACTATAGTGGTTTACAGAAAAAACTAGGGCTTGCATGTACTATCTTTATCTTTTTTAAAAAAAAAAAATAATAGTCTACTAGTAGATAACAACAGAGAACCTATAGGCTATAGAAAAAACATTTTGTAAATGTGACTTTTATTTTGGTGACGAATCACTAACGATTTGCCAATGTTGCCATAAAGAGACTCATCGGATGAATATTAAACACTAGATTAAGCTATAGTAATTATAAATGATGAACTTCAAAAACAGCTGGATGTAAAGGAGATATCAGCTAGAAAAAAAAAACGTAATATGAAAAAGCTAGTGAAAAAGATTTGTCGACTTCGCTTAGTTTGCTTGGGTTATAAATTAACGTTTTAAATTAAGTCGTCGTTTTCTAGAACGGATGACGTCAGGCTATATAGCTAGCTATATATAGCTTAAGATAAGTTAAGGTTTTAAAAAAATGTGTAGATCTATGGGTGTATGCATGTGCATCCTAGATGTGCATCATTTATCATACAATTTATGATTAATTTTATGTTCAACTTCTTATTCAGGTTTTTTTTGCAGAATTATTAATATAACTTGAACTGTTTTGTTTTATTTTAAAAAATGTTAAGGAAAGCTAAGGAATCAAAAATCTGAAGGAGACCTCATTTGAAGTTGCCCATCTTCATTGAAATTCATTCAAATTCAGTTTTGTACGGCATACAGATTTCACTCCATGAGTGGCATCTCCCTAATCCTTTTTATGATCGACTCTGGATCATCAGGACCTTCGTGTGCCTCTGGACAGACGTCAACCACCAGGATATCTCCTCGAAAGCCTTGCCGAGATTCCAGACGCGCCGTCAAAATCACGTCTGCCATTCTCTTTTTCAGGACTTTCGTGATGAACTTGAGGTTTTCAGAGAGACCCGCATGGTCTGGAAAGAGTCCTGTGTCTCTGAGGGAGAGGACCAGGGCTTTGCGCTCCCTCTGCTGAGAAAGGATGCACATGGTGATCAAATCTGCATTGCAACCTCCCTTATTATCCAAGAGCATGGCTACATTTTTTGCCCCCTCGAGGCTCAGTCTGCTGAGAACCGGCATGCCCCTTTTCTCAAACGCTTCCCTGAGGGCCCGGGTCGTCTGGGGCCCTGCCGGGGTCCACGCAAGGTCCAACTCAACCAGAGTGTCCAGACACCCCAATTCCTTCACTAGGCCTGCTAGAGCCTCATCGCACGCGCACGTCCTTGAGAGACGCACTGACCTCAGGGCAAAGGGTATGCTCTCACCTCGGACGAAGGCAAATAAGCCCGTCAGTGTGTGGGCTGCTTCGTCGTCAAAAAGTATTTTTCCCTCGAATGCGATTTCCTTCACAGTGCGAGCAGTGCGGAACACAAAGTTTCGATAGAGGTCTTTCACTGTTGCTGCGTCTGAGCCGTTGGTGAAAGTCTTTGTATTCAGGACGTTGCTAAAGTGCGGAGGGGAGGCTGGGATAATCACCGGGGCCCAGAGACCTGCAGCGTCTGTGTTTTGGAACTCTGCGTCGTGTCTCTTTTGGTAATCTCCCCTGATTTTAAATGGGGGGGGAGTGGCATTTGATTGCCCCTCTATCTCTTCACTGTCCGTTGTCAGAGGATGGTGAATTAAGTGAGAGGGTTTGAAGCCTGTCACGAAGGTCTCAAAAGTCGGCCACCCTCTTTTCTCGAATGTTATTGGGTTGCGTTCAAACGACTCTTGTGTGTGTTCGCGTGCTGTGACTGCACAAGGGGGGGGCTCCTTGGGGACACCAGTGGATCTGAAGACGCGTGTGTGAGGACTGCTGTAGAGAAGATCAAGGCATGAGAGTGCTTCCTTAAAGAGAACGTCCTCCTCCGAACTTCTCGGCTTTTGGTAGAGTGACAAATAGTCCCAGAATACGGCGACTCTCTTGGCACGCTCTCCTCGTGCCCACCAATGTCGGGATAGACCCTCACAGAGTTTCTCTAGGTGGAATCCGTCAGGGTCAGGGTGGTCTTTTGCAAGCCATGCGAAGGACAGACAGACAACTGTAAAACCTCCCCTAGAGGGAAAGTCCGCCTCCCTCATCGTCTTCTGTAACTCCCGGGCTTCTTCTTCTTGACTCTCAGTCCAACCTAATTGTGAAAGTCTCGCACGCACATCCTGTCTTCGACGGACCCTTTCTGTGTTCGCAAGGAAAAGCTGCAGGACGGGGAGGGGCCACAACGCGATGGCGCCTTTTCTGATCATCTCGGAGATGGGTTTCCACAACTCCCTCTCCTCCTTCGCCCAATCAATTTGGGTCCCTTCAAGCATTTGTGCGGGTGTTCTTTGCCCTTCCAGAAGCTCAATCACGCGACTGAATCCTCTGCGAGCAGCGAGAGACAAAGCTGACTCACCATCTTCTGTTCGAAGGGAAACATCGGCACCTGCTTGTAGGAGGACAGCAGCACCATCCACCACACCCGCCTCACACGCCCTCATTAAAGCGCTTTTCCCTTCCCTGTCTTGTCCATTCACACAGTTCCAGTCTTCCTCCCCTTCCCCTCCCGATCTGTCCCCTCCCCTCCCACCAAACGATGTCGACATGGAGACAGAAGAAGAACGGATACACAGGTCCAACAATTTCAAACCTCTGTCCGATGCTCCCGAGGCACTCAGCAGAACTAGAGAAGTGAGGAAACTGTTTCCCGATGCATCCTGACCCTTTGCAGCGGCACCTGACCGCAGCAAGAGGTCCACCACCCCTAAAGACGCACCCTGTTGTGTCTGATGCCAGAGCACTGACACGGAAAAGGAATTCTGCCCCTCCCTCTGCTTTTCTTCTTGTTTGATGTGATACGTTGCGTTTACATCTGCACCTGCCTCTACAAGTAATCGAACAATCTCCTCATGACATGAGAAGAACAGCGCCGTCTTTCCACTTGTATTTCGACAATCAACATCCACCCTCTCCCCCCCAACCTCAAGAACAAGCGCTACCGTCTCTGGATTACCACTCTTACACGCAGCCATGAGCGCAGTCAGACCTGTCGAAGTACTTTTTGTGGTCACGTCTGCACCCCTCCCTATTAGGAATTTTGCTGTCTCAGTGTGTCCAGCACTGAGTGTTTTCAGCAGAATCGACTTTCCGCTGTTGTCCTTCTCTGCAACGCCAGGCACACCCGCTCCCCTCCCGCTATTTCTACTGGCTGTGAAATCGAGCAACAACTTTGCCGCCCCAATGTTCCCCCCACAACATGCCTTCATAAGGGCAGAAGCTCCCTCTGCGTCCCTCTCTCCTTCCCTTGCTCCTCCTTCTATTAACACCCGGATGGTCTCAACGCTCCCGTTTGACGCTGCGTACATGAGAGCATTACGGCCCTTAAAATCTCTTTCGCTCACACTCACACCGACCTGCAAAAAGAAACGGACAGCCTCGACATGACCCCCCCCAGCAGCTATGAGAAGCGGCGTGACTCCATTTTCATCGCGTGGCATTTTGGCCTTGCACTTCTTGTCTGCCTCTTCCTCCTTTTCTTTCCCTTCGTTTCCACTTCTCACTTCACCCTCAAGGACAAGAGTTTCAAGGGGAGTGCGGATCAACGAGAAGAGCGAGGACACTGCACGGAGCACTTCCACGTCTCCCTTCTCGGCAGCCTCAATCAAGGTGAGACCGAGGGCGCCTGCAAAGAGGAAGCACAGGCATGCAGAGAGGTATGTGCATACAATGGAAGATTGTGTTGCACATTTGTTGACAACAAAAGAAGGAGACCCCTAGTAGGCCATGAATGCTTCTTTGCGCAGGAAAGGTCATGAGATAGAAGGATGCCCTCAAGCACGGTTTCCTGTCTCAAGAACCATTCCTCAATCATCCGCTCTCTTCATTGGTTTGTTGGAAGGAGAGCTAGAGTGTACGCAATGTACACAGAGAAGTGCAAGGCAAAGCCCAAAAGGACTGACTCACCTCCTGCACTTGAACTTTGCGCCTGCTGCCTCTCCTCTTGCAGCATTTGATGATTCAGGTCTCGGAGAGAGCTCACGGATCCAAAAAAGTCTCTACTCCGACGAACGGCCTCGCCCACTGCTTGGACAAGCGTCAGGTCGGATTCTTCGACCGCCTTTGCGAGAATGAGACGAAGAATTCTGCATGCACGTGCCAATGTCGGTGTTCACAACTTGAATGAAAAACAAAATCTGAGAGGAAAGACAAGAGGAGAAATGCAGACAACGAGACGTTATCAACCATTCATTGGCATAACACCCCACTGCCGGCACATGCAGACTTTAAGCAATCAACATGGAGGAAGGGGGGAAGTACTCTGTTGAAGTAGTGCTGTAACGGGCAGATACTCACAATGGCATCATACAACAACGTATATTGAGATTGAAAAGAAAAGACATATGTATTCCCCAACAGCGCTGAACACCACTTCCTTCCACTCACTGACCGGGAGGGATCCCATTCTCCAGGCCGGCCGTCATCTTCATTCGTCTTCTCCGCTTCGTTATTCTCCACAGGATCTAGTAGTTCTTGTAGCGGTTTTGGGGCGGCCGGGGCTGTTCCTCTCTTCAAACTTTGGAGATGTGCGAACAGTACTGTCTCCTCCACGGTTCCCTTCCCCTTTCCTGCCGTCAGTCTAGAGACCCAAAATTGTTTGAGACACTCTGTACTGTCGTCTGCCGTCTCCGTCTGTGCCCACTGGACAAGGAAGCGTGGGGGGTCCTCTTGGAGGTCTTTTTCTTGTTCTTCCTTCATCACCGTGGGAGGGAGAACGATAGTGACGGTGAGCTTCTGTCCAGGGTGCAGGAGGCCATTGGCGGGACGAATTAGGAACCTTTGGGGTTGTGAGGGCTGAATGTTGAAGAGGAGGGGGATTGTTGTACCCACACTTTGAAGTGAGAGAACTGCGGCAGAGGGCTGGTGGAGAGAACATTCAAAGGTGAGAAGATCGGCAGGGCTCAGCCTGAGCATTGGGGGGGGAGGTTTCTGCTCCAACTGTGTGCCGAGTTGGACCTTTCTGACTTCTCCTTTGCTTTGCTTGGAACGCCAGGCTTCGGCAGAAAGTCTTGGGGAGTCTTCAAGTGAATCTGAGTTTGCGTCTATCTCTGTACATTCAATCAAAAACTTTGGAGGTTGTTTTTTCTCTTTGACGGGTAGGAAGAGAAGGGAGACGAGTTGGGTCTGCAAGGACGGTAGGATACCTGCAGCTGGACGGACTATACACAGTGTGGGGTTTGTGATTTTGATCCTGAAGGCCAGAGGGCTAGATGGGTGTGTGTTCTGGAGCAGCAACAGAGAAGAGGAGAGTATTTGCACTGCAAATCTCTCGCACACCAGCTTCTCCGTCTGTTTCAAAGTGAGGTGGTACTTATGAGGTGCGTCTTCTTTTTCTTCTTCTTTTTCTTCAGCGGCTGCACACAAATGCACAGAGGGGTGAACGGAACGAGACATGCGGGGGTTAGTGGGCTCTCATGGTCCGCTGGTTGGAGGGCTGGTTGTAACACTGCATGAGGCGAAAGGAAACGAGAGGAACTCTGTCGTCGATCCTTCGGAGTGTAATATCGATATTTTGGCTAGAGCAACTAAGTGAGCTGCATGATGCAGGCCTCTGTCAATATGTAAAGGGACGCCCGGGGGCGTGCGTGAGTAGGGAATAAGTGAGTGGGCAAGTAAGTGAGTCAGTGGGTACGTGCATGCATGAAAAAGGGAGCTTATCGACAGTCCTTCCTGCAACAAAACCAACCGCCCAGTCCCCCACTCCAACACAAAACTCACCTTGACGATCTGACGCTGAGATGTTGCCAGGTTCCGTCAGAATCCCCTTCTTCAAGTATGCACGCAGTTGGGCTTTGTGCACTTCTGCGGTCTTGCTTCCATTCGACAAGGAGGCCCAAAACTGTCTCAGACAATCCGGACTGTCGTCTGCCGTGTCCGTCTGTGCCCACTGAACGAGGAAGCGTGGGGGGTCCTCTTGAAGGTCTTTTTCTTGTTCTTCCTCCATCACCGTGGGAAGAAGAATGATGGTCAGTGTCAGTTTCTGTCCAGGGTGCAGAATGCCGTTGGCGGGACGGACAACGAACATTTTGGGTTTCGTTGATTTGACTTTGAAAGCCACGAGAGTGGATGAAGTTGTATTCTCGATACATAGTGGAGAGGAAGAATTTGTGTATTGAAAGTATTCGAAGTGGAGGGCATCTGTCGGACTCAACCTGACGAGAGGTGGAGGGACACTTAAATTTCCATTCCCTGCAGACACACGGCGAAGAAGGGATCACATGCACGAAAATGAATGCATGGTAGTGGGAGAGTGCGCTTGCGTGGTGGGTGATTATGACGTGCAGCAGGCGAATCAGATGTGTCGTTTGGTTTCAGACATAGAATGGAGGAAAAAGAGGAGACCCGCTTCCTGTCAGTCCTTTTTCAGCTCGTGTGGCACAGAAAAGACTCTTGGGAGCGGCAGATTCGGTTTGTACCGTCAGGCAGATAGGTGAGAGTTTTACATAGAGAAACTTTATCTTGAAGCAAAGAGTGCAGCTGCCCACCCTTCTTCATCAGCCCTTTCTTGGAGTTGCTCCCTCGTATTTCAATGCCTGTACATGTGCCTGCGTCCCTTGCAGGCTGCAGTCGTTTCTTCATTCTGACAATTCTCTCTTGCAGGGCCTCCAGAGACCCTCCCATCTCCTCCAACGAAACCGACAGACGGGAGAACTTGTCAATCCTGCTCATTGCGGGGGGACAGGAGGCCATCATACAATCTTCCAGGGAATTCCTGTCGTCTTTGGGGCGTTCGCTTTTTTCCACCTGTCTTTCCGGCACCAGACTGAGCTGGTTGTCTTGATCGATTCGGAGAGTCTCCCTTCACTTCAGCAGCCGTTGCATCCTACAGGTCTTCCAAAGTTTTTACCTGTTAAATGCTGAGTTTGTGTAAGTCAAATGGCTTCTTGACCGCAGCAGCAACCTGTCGCTGACACGCACACGCACACAGAAGCCCCGATCTGCATGCATGCATGCAGGAACTGCTTGCCACACTGACACGCAGTCGCTGTTCAAAGAAGGTGACCCAGCAATGGTCGGATATAGAGAGCCTCTTCTCTTCTTACACACCTTTAAAGAGAGAGGGGAGCTGGACAGCTCTCCATGTGACGTGGCGTCCCACGTGTACTGCTTGTCAATGAAGTCACGTCAAACAAAGGTCAGTTAACCTTCATGCAGGCACGCAAAGGTTTTTTTTAAGTGCCTCACAATCAATGCCTCACAAGAGCGCGAGAAGTCCTTTCCGGGGCCACAGGTCGCCTGTCATGCAGACTCATGAAGATTCGATCGATCGTGAAGAACGTTGAGTCACGTCACACATCGTCACGCAGGTCTCAGAAGTGTGACTGTGGAGTCTGTCAGGCATCGTCAATACATAGCTCTGCAGTCGATCTACTAGGTCCAAGGTGCAAGTTGTTGAAGACGTGAAGCATTGCGTTTGGGATTTGAATTTGCATTCTTCGTTTGAGTCTCGTCCGATCACGTCTCTGTTTCGCTCCTCAGACTGAATTTCTGCACTTGAGTTTTCACCCGAACCTGACACTCTGAGGCGTCGTGGTGTCCTTAGGACCCCTTAGCCCAGTGAACATCCCAGCCTTTGGTCAGAGGTGAGGTACGAGAGAGAAGGAACGCGCCTTCCTGGATCGTGAGAAAGCAAAACGCAAAAGCTAGCAAGGAGTCGATTTCACTAGCTGCTGTTCCGCTGAGGTGGTGAAGGAAAGAAAAAGGAAGCAGTACAAGCGGTCTACATTCGATTGGAAGTTCTTCCACTTGCCAGTGAAGACAGTAAAGGAAAAAGAAGGAAGAAATGCCACCCAAAAGAAAAGATCTCGACGACTTCTTCGGAGGTGGAAAGAAGCCCAAGAAAACTGGTACGTCAGACTGATTGGCCTTTTGACTGACTCTTTCTCCTTAGTTCTCCGCTGTGCTTTCCGTCGGTCTCTTCTCTCCTGTTCTCTGTCCGCCTCTTTATCGTCAGGCCATTATTTTTGGCTTGTCACCCAAGTCCTGCGTTCTCCGAATTAACATTCAATTTTTGCACTCATCTATGAGTAAGGTCTCGCTCTCACAGTTAAGGAGTGGGAGAGCGATCGCGCTTTTTGCTTCCACTCTCCGGCTGTCTCTGTGTGTGTCAGTGCCTTCGGTATGCGAGTTGATCCGATTTTCACTCTGTCTGTCTGCCCGAATTGTTCCCTCCTTCCCGCTCTTTGCCTCCTTATGAACTCTCACATTCCCTTTTCAGATGCGTCTATCCTGCATTTATCCATCCCTCTTGCTGTTTCTGTATGCCTGTTTGTGTGTGAGAGAGAATCAGATTTTTGTTTGTAGTACTACTCCTCTTCAATCCCCCTTCCTCCAACCATGTCTGCAGAAGAGAAGGAGCCTGCTGCTCCCAAAACCCCCGAGACGTCACTGAAGAAACCACAGGGGGTGAGTGCCTCTGCCGCAGCCTCAGGAGGCGTGTCCACCTCAGCTCCCACCACTGTACCCAGGAGAGGCCTGCAGAGGGAGGGGGCGATAGACGTGGACTCTGATGGAGACGGAGACGTCTTCGATGCTGTGGGTCTCCGTGGGGATGTGGAAGTTGTGGATGTAGACGACGAACGTGAGATAGACAACGAATCTGACCTGAACGATGACTACGTGGAGATCCATCCACCCACCCCAGCCAGACAGGAGGGAGGAGCCGCAGCAGCAGCAGCGGCAGTTACTTCCCCCTCCAGGCCTCGAGTGAGCGCCGCCCCGACCCCCAAACCCACCAGACCTGTGCCCACCCCCTCTGCCCCCCAGACTGCTTTGGAGAAACTCCTTCAGTGGCCCGACTGCACCGAAGACGAAAAACTCCTCAGAGCCTTCGATTTGGAGAGCAAATGGGGACCTGGGGTGGGAATCTCCAGGGTGGGTCGAACGAAAGTTGTGCACATGCACTGCGTTTGGTGACAACACTTGGTTTGATCGAGGGGGGGAATTGCTGAAGAGAGGTCGAGACAGGTGTCGTTTTTCTTGGTTGTGGTTCTAACGGTGCCCTTACGTTTCCCTCACGCGTTCCCTTCCACTCTTCTACAGTCTCTCTGTGTCTGTCTGTCTGTCTGTCTGTCTGTCTGTCTGCGTCTGCGCTCATCTGTGCTTGCGCGCGCGCGCGCGTATGTGTGTATGTGTGTGTGTGTGTGCGCGCGCGCACCTCCGTGTGTGTCCGTCCGTGTGTGTTTCCGTGTGTCTGCGTGTCTTTGTGTTCGTGTCTATGTCCGTGCGTGTGAGTCTCCACGCTTGTGCGGATATACGTGTGCGTGTGTTATGTCTTTAGGTTGTTTGTTTTTCTTCTTTCAAAGTAAAGAGAAAAGGGGGAAAAATACATGGTCTGTTTGTATGTGTGTGCAGGAGGAGCGCTGGATTCGTGCGGAGAAACTCGGTGAGTGAGTGCTTGGGTGAGGGAAGTGAGCCTCGGTGGCCTTGTGACTTGAGGCTCTTTTTTTTTTGTCTAACCTTCCAGTTCTCTTTGAAAAGTCGTCCAGCGCTCTGTCTCTCTCCAGAGCAAGAAGAAGGGTCACAATGAAGCTGTCCTGTGGGGGGAAAAGAGCAAGACAGGGGCAACGTTTCCTGCAAATAGTCCCGACTTTGTTGACGACTTCTTACGGGTTTTCCGAGGACGCTGCATTTCTGATTCCATTTTTCCTCCCCTCTTTCTATTGCAGGCCTTTCTCCTCCAGCAGATGTGTGGGATCTCCTGCAGAAGGTGAAGGCGAAGGCCAGGGACACCTCTTCTTCCTTCAGATCTCCTATGAGAAGCCCGTCAAAGAAGGGACCTAGCATGAAAGAGTGAGTGAGTCGGTGCAAACGGGAAGGGGGGGAATGAGCTGGGAGGTGCCTCAGCTCTCTGTTCTCACTCTTTCTTCCGTCTCCTATTTTGAGTTCCTTGTTTTGTGTCTCCCTCCGTTTGTTTCGCCATCTCCTCCTTTCTGCGCATCTTTCTCTGCTTTTGCTTTTGCTTAAGATCCTTCAGTTCTCTCTCTCTCTCTCTCTCTCTCTCTCTCACTGTGTGTGAGAGAGATAGAGGAGAGAGAGGGTGAGGGGAGTTCACGTGGTCTAAACAGAAGCATCAATTGCCAGGCGGAACAAACGAACGAAGTGATACCCAGACGTAGTGTCGATGAGAAGCTGTGTGTCCCTCCTCGTTTCTCCTTCACACCGTCGATTGATTACTTTCTTGAAACTCGCGCTTCCTTGCTTCCTTCCATGTGTGCAGCACGAACACGCACATCTTCGACCAGAGACTGACTGCCCCCGACCTCTGAGCGAGCCGAGTTGGATTGATTCAGGTTGGGGAGAGTGAAACAGGAACCTCAGAAGAAGGTATGGATGAGAAGGGGGGAGAGGAGGAAAGGACAATTGGAACCCTGGGAGAGAGAGAGAGAGTTGAGACAGACAGAGAGACAGAGTTAGTTCAGGCACAGAGAGAAAAGTGCGGGGGGGGGACGAGCTAGAGAGGGACACTAGTGGGGAGACCAAATGTGCGAGAGAAATATGCATGGTAGAGTGGAGACAAGACAAAGAAAGCGCGTCTAGCTCCAGATGGAGAAGAGAGGAAGCGGCCAGAGGGGTACGTGAAGGGAAGGAAAACAGCAGGGAAGGGGGGGATGAGGAGGAGGCAACAGGGGAACAAGTGCAAAAATGGGGCGAGGCAGAAAGAAGGAAACAAGCAAGCAAAAAAAGGAAGAAGGAAAGACAAAAGGAAGGAGCAGAAAGACAGTTGGCCCTCGTGCTTTTGCAGGCCTCAATACAGGTCTGCCATCTCCTTTCCTCCCCCAACCGAGAGATGTTTCTTTGTTTTTGTTTTTCAATCTCTCTGTCTGTATCTGTATGCATGGACACTGATTGAGGTAGAAGTAAAGGCAGGGAGTGGGCAAGTGCCTTTTCACGAATGAATGAATGAATGAATGAATGAATGGATGACTGAATCTTTCGACACTTGAATGAATGGATCCATTTGTTTGAACACTCTACGCAGTCGCGGATCGATTGGAGAAGTTGCGTGCAAGGTTACGTCAAACTCAGCTGTTTTTTTGTTTTGTTCTTTCTTTTGTTTCTTCGCATGCACGAACTTCGTCTGTCTGGTCTGTTTGGTGTGTGCCAATGCACATGTGCTTCGTATGCGCTTCGACTGAGGGGAGAGGTAGAAGACATGGCCCCCAGTTGTAGAAGCAACTAGAGAAGCAAAAGTTTTTTCACTAAAAGAGAAAGTTGTAAAGAATGTTGCAGAAAAACTAGCAGAAAAATGTAATGCACTAACTAGTGTATACTAATTCTAGTACTAACTATATGCATGTCTAGCTGTATGCATGCTTTCATCCTTCTTTGCCCATGCAGTTTAATGTTAATCTATATAGATTCATTATATATATTGAATATGTATATATATATATATATATATAGATAGATAGATAGATAGATAGATATGCCCTGGCCCTTGAATTATGACCAAATGGGCGTATACCACCCTAACGTACCTACAGACAAACACTTGCTGACACCCACTGATTCGCACACAGACAAACACTATACCACCTTTTACTCTTATATTTTGTGCCATTGTCACACGTTTGTCGTCAACGCACGCGCGCGCGATGAGAGCGCTTATACCGCTTTCAGATAGGGCCCCACCTGGAGCTGGCCATTTTTTTTTACCAAAAAAAAAAAAAGAATTGAAAAATGAAAAACAAAACCATACAGATTCATTCATACAGATCAGTCGATGCAAAAGGTGGTTGAATGGTCACAATTCAAGGGCCAGGGCTTCGTAGAGTCAAACCATAAAAATGCGTTTTTCTTGAAATGACTTCTTTTTCTTTCTGACTGACAGAACACGCGAACGGAAGGAAAGGGCCACCCAACCGACCTACCAAGTAACCGACCCACTTATGTTCTCTCCCTGCCTGCCTTCTTCCCTTCTAGCTCTCTCTCTTTCACTCTTCTACCACAAGCTTTCTACCATCAAGCATACTGTCTGACTGAAATTCAATGTGCCCCTACCCTTCACTTTCTACCAACCGATTACCAAGCCCCTCCGTACAGTGTACACTCATCTATTTTATTTATCTTTCATCACTCTTTTCTACCATGTCCTGCCCACCGCACCTCTCTGCTCTTTCATTCACTGACAGTCATTTGTCTATTCAGTTACACTTCTCCTGCCATACATACTCTCTACTCCTATGAAAGGCCTGTCTCACTCTTTCTTACCTACTTACCTCGATCCTTTCTCCTTCCTTTTTTCTCACTGAAACGTATATACCGTCTCTCTATACTCTTTCTCCCTCTCCCACCTTCTTTCTCTCTCTCTCTCTCTCTCTCCCCCTGCTAGCTCTGTATACCCAACGTCTGAACTAGCCTGCGTGCACCCTCACACTTAGTGACCTACCTATCCACCCACCCAACTATTCATCTATCCATCCATCTATCCATCCATCCATCTATCCATCCATCCATTCATCCATCCATCCATCCATCCACACACACACACACACACATGTATACATACAGAGAAGGGGGAGGGGGGAGGCAAAAAAGGGTCCAAATCGAAGAAGACCAACTTTCCGAGAAACGCCGCCCAGAGAGAGAGTCAGTCGCTCCAAGTAACCTGCAGAGACGGCAAAGACGTTTATTCAAGAACAAAAAGAAATCAAAGTCACACAGCTCACGATTCGTAGAGTCAAACCATAAAAACACGTTTTTTTTTAAATAACTTCTTTTTCTTTCTGACTGACAGAACATGCAAACGGAAGGAAAAGGCCACCCAACCGACCTACCAAGTAACCGACCCACTTATGTTCTCTCCCTGCCTGCCTTCTTCCCTTCTCTCTCTTTTTCGCTCTTCTACCACAAGCTTTCTACCATCAAGCACACTGTCTGACTGAATGTGCCCCTACCCTTCACTTTCTACCAACCGATTACCAAGCCCCTCCGTACAGTGTACACTCGTCTGTTTTGTTTATCTTTCATCACTCTTTTCTACCATGTCCTGCCCACCGCACCTCTCTGCTCTTTCATTCACTGACAGTCATTCGTCTATTCAGTTACACTTCTCCTGCCACACATACTCTCTGCTCCCGTGAAATGCCTGTCTCACTCTTTCTTACCTACTTACCTCGATCCTTTCTCCTTCCTTTTCTCTCACTGAAACGTATGCGCCGTCTCTCTGCACTCTTTCTCCCTCTCCCACCTTCTTTCTCTCTCTCTCTCTCTCCTTCTCTCTCTCTCTCCTTCTCTCTCTCTCTCTTTCTCTCTCTCTCTCTCCTTCCCTGCTAGCTCTGTACACCCAACCTCTGAACTAGCTTGCGTGCACCCTCACACTCAGTGACCTACCTACCCACCCACCCAACCACTCATCCATCTATTCATCCATCTATCCATCCATCCATCCACACA